>OY755213.1:18156711-18284639 GCA_963576765.1 Draba incana | reverse complement strand
CAAGGAGACATGGTATCGAAATTAATGGGGTTGATTGGTGCAAAAGGACGAGGTTATGATTGAGTTCCCGTAACACCACCATTCTTTTGATCCAGATTATCATGAACCATAGCCTCATCGGTTGCGGCCAGATTACACTCTTTTGCATCATGAGTGAGTAAACCACAAGTAGTACATAAGTTCCTTAATCGTTCATACCAGAATTTAATCATTACGCTTTCATCTCCAAAGTTGAATTGCCTTTGAAATCGAAGAGGGTTATCAATGTTCCAATTGATCTGAACCCTAACAAAATCCACTTTGGTAGATGTTTCGTCGAAATCGATTGCCATTATCGGACCAAGGTTATGACCAATGAAGTCAATTGTTCCTCTAGCCAAATATTGCGCAGGTATGCCTCGGATTTGAATCCAAAAAGGAATAAATTTGAGACTTTCTTCAGAGAAATTAGGAGACCAAGGTTGAAGGACAAGCATCCATTCGTTGAAAGACCACGGTTCACGGCAGAGAGTGAGATTCACTGCCTCTTCCGATTGAAAATCGAATTGAAACTTAGAAGGGCCGATAATGCGACCAATCAAATTGTTTCCGAGACCCCAAAGCCTGGGTAGATGGCCAACGAGCGTGCGCAAGTGTTGCCGGCGAGGATTAACCAAAACACCAACAATTGAGAAACGGTTTGAAGACACTGCTTGAGAACAAATCGAATCTGGTAAAGACACCGGTTCATCTTTGACGCCGAGATTCAGATTTTGAACACGGCGGCGTATGTTATCTCCCATGTTCGAAGATTGTTGTCGACGAGGAGAGAAGAAGGGGAGAAGAAGGTATTTATAAGGGGAGATCCATGGCGGTTTGGATGCTTGAAACTCGTCCCCAATTGACGAGACATACCAACCGTCGAAGGGAGACCTTAACGGACAAAAACCGACTGAATTAAACCGTCGATAACGGTAGGAAACCGCCGGAAAATCACTCTCTGTGAAGAAAGGGGCAGTTGAGAAAATCGCCCAAAAATCGCCAAAATTTAGAGAGAGACATCTTTACTTTATATATCAAATAATTTTTTATTGTTCAAATAACCCACTTTAAATTTGAAAATTTTCAAAATACCGAAAATATCATTATTAACAAATAAATATTATCAATAAAATACAAAACAATTTGCTAGTTAGTTAACATCTCGACCGAATATTTAAAATCTACATTTTTTTTAGCAATCAATATGAAAGTCTTCTAAATATGTTGGCAAATTTAGCTATCAAATCTTTTTGTCTTCCAACATCATTTACCAATATCTTCGCAGAGTCTGCAAATATCTTGACAGAGTCTACAAAAGTCTTCTAAACATGCTGGAAGGCTTAAATGTCTGTCAATGTCTTGGCAAAGTCTGCAGTTTTCTAGCAGACGCTCTAAAGTCTTCCAAATAAGTTGGCTGACTTTTGAATCAATCTACTAGTCTGCGAACATTTTGGCAGACTTGGTAGAGTCTGCACTTTCTGGCAAAATCTGCCAATATCTCGGAAGACTCTACCAATATCTCGGCAGAGTCTGCGTTTTCTTGACAAAGTCTAAGAATATCTTGGCAGACTCGGTAGAGTCTACGCTTTCTGGCAAAGTCTACCAATGTCTCGGTAGAGTCTACCAAAACTTTGGCAGAGTATGCCAAAACTTGGGCAGAGTCTGCCAATACTTCGGCAGAGTCTGCGTTTTCTTAGTAGAGTGTGTCAATATCTCGGTAGAGTCCGCCAATACTTCAGCACAGTCTGCCAATATCCCGCTAGAGTCTGAGTTTTCTCAGAAGAGTCTGCCAATATCTCAGCCGAGTCTGCCAATATAGCAGAGTCTACTAATATCTCAGCAGAGTCTGCCAATATTTCGGCAAAGTGTGCGTTTTCTTAGTAGTGGCTGCCAATATCTTGGCAGAGTCTGCGTTTTTCTAGCAGACCTTCTAAAAGTCTTCCAAACATATTAGCAGACTTAAATATCAATATGTTAGTCTGCCAATATCTCGGTAGAGTCTGCTAATGTTTCGGTAGAGTCTGCCGAGGATAATTTTGGTATTACGAAAAAAATGAAATACAGAATAGGCTATTTTAGCAATAAAAATTAGATAGATTATTCTAGCTATTAAAATTCAAAAATAGGTTACTATAGTCTCTAGCTAAACTCCCTTTTTTTAATTCAGTTCAAAGTTTCCGGACAAAGTCTCATTGAAAAGTCTCCATATTTTTGGTTAGTGACTGATTTTTTATTTAACACCCACATGTTATTTTGGCAACTATTGTAATCTTAATATAATTCATGAACTTCCAAAATAAATTAATTAGTAATGTTGAATATAGAATATGTCATTTATCTATTAGTGCAGGCCTCATCTCAAATCAGATATGAGATTTTTAATAAGAAACTTCGAGACGGTGGCCCTCTTCTGGTCTATTTCATCCAATTTTATGTTTTAAGTGCCATTTTTAATGTGTTTCTAGTTAAGAGTTTTTTCATATCATTTAGACAAAGAGCAAGAAAATCAAGATATCGGAGTGTTCTGAAACATAACATGTCTAAAAACTGGTAGAGGCCTTCCCATGAATTAGTCAAGCTGAATTTGAACAAAAATTAGTGATTTGAGTTCAAATTTTGTTTTTAATTAATTATTTGATTGAAAGATCTGGTTATCTGGAATTCATATGATTCTCTACGATGATCCCAAACCTGACTTTTTCTTGCTGACTTTCACACGTTTTTACATCTGTATTTGTTCATTTTTTTTGCATACTTTCATGACTCATTACACTAAAAACTCATATTTTACTCTAAACAACTTCCTCTCGTGGAGATTTCTAGTGTACCAATTGGCCTACTGGAAAACGATACGTATTTTTTGTGATAATATGTGCACTTGCAGTGACTGCTAGGTCAAAACCAAAGTATATAAGTTTGTGGCATTGTTATAGCCTTATAGGGGATCAATAGTGTTACATACGAGTGGACTAGAGTTTAGTCTTAAACACTAAATTTTTATATAGTCTCTTAGAGTTCGAAGGCCATGGATTACACCAAAAGATGAAGAAACCACATTTGGAGAATACATTCACGATGTGCCATATGTGGAGCCAAACATTTGATCATGAGAACATGCTTACACCATAATTAACGTGGAGTCTTTTAAGAAATAGCACAAAAATATAGTTGTGTGGGTTTGGTCATTTGGTCCAAAATGGACTATATTATGTTAATGGTGGAGTTGATGAATTTGCAGATAACACGTATCTCTCATCACACGTATAGACTTTATATTTTAATGGTTTCTAGACTTTTTCTCTTTGATATATGAGGTCTCATTTTTATTTGTAGGTATTATGTCAATATCAGCATGTTAATTAACTCTATACATCATTTTCCCTAAAATAAAAATTAGATATATGACCATAGTTGCTTTATTGTTACGATGTTTTACATTTTGGCTCTTTGCTTCTTCCTTTTTCCCGTGTTTGTCAACGGTTCTTCCGTTCCACAATGGATAATCAACTTCTGCATACACAATAGATAGTCAAATTGAATTGAGTTTTGTTCCAACAATTTTTCTTCTGCTCCTTTCTTCTCATAGATGCTCACAATCATGACCGATGGCACAAAATCAATAAGAGACATGGTCTACATCAGTTTCCACAAAGGTGAAGACAAAATACGGTACTCCTTCGTCAGCCACCTCTCCGCCTCTCTTCGCCGAAAAGGCCTGATGTCATGGTTTGATAACTCCTCAAATGAGACAAAGAAAAATAATTTCAAGGCTTTTGTGGTGGTTATCTCTGAGAAGTATTTGCTGTCAGCAGAATGCCTCGATGAGCTTGTCGAGATTGTTGATTGCGAGTGGAATGACCAAAACGCGGTGGTCCCAGTGTTTTACGGTATAACTCAATCGGACGTCGTGCATAATTCACGATTGGAGATATTGAGAGATACATTTCCGCACGAGAATTACTCAGCTGAGCGGATAGCTCGATGGATAGGCGCTTTGAAGAAAGCGACTGACTCGTATAAACCAAGGTAGTTATATAGATGAAAGACGCTCAATAGTTTTATTATCATTATATCATTACTTAGAAATCCAAGATATCTAAATAGCAAAGATTTAATGTAGTCCATAGCTGATCCTGCTACGAATCACACACCACCGCAAATGAGATGAGATAGGATGTAAAGTATTATATAAGAAAAATGATACATCCAATCACTACTAATTATTTTTTGTTCCAGAAAACTTAATAGACCATGTAATTAAAGCTAAGAGATACGAACCAATAGGCACCAAGTATGTGATCCAAATAGACATTGAGCTTTTGCGGAATTTGACCGAACCTCTTTGCTACTTTTGTATTTTATAGTCTATTTATGCAGCTATCATTGATAAAATATGCAGCTATTATATTCACCAAATGTATAACTTGTATAACTGTGTTGGTCTCAAGCAGGATGGATTGGGGTGACTGCGAACTTGTAGAAGAGATTGCTAGGGATATTTATGAAAAAATGTTTCCTACCAAACGAATTGGAATCTATTCGAGGCTGTTGGAGTTAGAAATTTTGCTCTGCAAACAACCATGGGGTGTCCGCAGCATAGGAATTTGGGGCATGCCAGGCATAGGCAAAACTACAATCGCTAAAGCAGCATTTGACCAATTTTCTGATGATTATAACACTTTTTGCTTCATCAAAGATTTTGATAAAGAATTTCGTATGAAAGGACATTATCATTTGCTGAAACAATACTTAGGGGAAACTCTCAAGGAAAAGCTTGATGTAAGCAATTGTATCACGAAGCCAGAACCAAAAAGAGTTCTTATTGTCCTAGACAATGTACGCAAACCTCTAGATGCAGATGCTTTTCTAAATGGGGTTGATTGGCTTGGTCATGGAAGCTTGATAATCATAACCTCTAGAGATAGACAAGTATTCGTGCAATGTGGCATCAATCAAATATATGAGGTTCAAGGTTTAAACGAAGATGAGGCAAAGCAACTATTCACCAGATGCGCATTAGGAATAGATTGGCGAAATAATAGTGGTTTGGAAAGTCTTGAAGCTTACTCGAAGTCAATCATACGGTGTTCTAGTGGAAATCCTTTAGCTCTTAGTCTTTATGGAAAAATGCTATCACACAAGAAACCAAAGGAAATTGAAATAGAGATCTTAAGGCTCAAGCAAGCTCCTTCGTCTTTGATTATGGAAGCATTCAAGAGTAGCTACAATACCCTTAATGATAACGAGAAGTCCATGTTTCTAGACATTGCTTGTTTCTTCAGGGGAGAAAACGCGGATTACGTGATGAAACTGTTTGAAGGGTGTGGTTTCTTCCCACATGTTGGAATATATATTCTAGTGGAGAAGTGTCTAGTGACTATTTTAGAAAACAAGATGCATATGCATACTCTGATCGAGCTTGTTGGGAAGGAAATTTCCAATGAAGAAACTATACAACTCGGGAGGCAATTTAGAGTATGGGATGCCTCAATCATTCAACCTCTACTAGAAGATGAAGAAGAAACCAAATTAAATGGAGAATCTAAGGTATGTTATGAAAATGTTGATATGTAAAACTGATGATTTCTTCTAACATTTTTTAAAATTTTTCATTAATGATTAATGAAGCATCTCTTGTGTTTTCAGGGTGTTGAAAATATTGAAGCTATATTTTTAGATATGTTTAACTTGGACTTTTTTGTTAAGCCTAATGCTTTCAAGAATATGCACAATCTTCGATTTCTCAAGATTTACACTTGCAATCCTGAAAAGCATCAAGGACTTCGCATTCGCAAAGCTCTTGAGTCTCTTCCGAATGAGCTAAGGCTACTCCACTGGGAGGATTATCCTCAAAAATCCTTGCCACTTGATTTTGACCCTAGGCACCTTGTTGAACTCAACATGCCTTACAGTAAACTTCAAAAACTTTGGGAAGGAACAAAGGTAAGAAAATTTGGTTTCACGTCTTACACAAATCAATTCACACATTGTCAATTGGTTTTGAGTCAAAACTTAACGTTCTTGTTATTTATTCTGCAACTTTTCTCTTCAGAATCTCAAGATGTTGAAGACGATAAGGCTTTGTCATTCCCAAGATTTGGTTGAAATGAACGATTTTCTAAATGCTCAAAATATTGAGGTAATTGATCTCCAAGGTTGTACAAGAATTCAGCATTTTCCAGCCACAAGTCATCTACATCATCTACGAGTTATTAATCTCTCTGGTTGCATAGAGATCAAAAGGTTTCCAGAGGTTCCACCAAATATCGAGGCACTGTATCTTAGTGGAACTGGTATAAGAGAAATATTAACATCGAGAGTGAGGCTCTCCCCGAGAGAATTGGTAAAAGTTAGATCGCCTGGTCAAGATCTTGAAAAGTTTGTTTACTTGAATCTCAATGATGGTCTTCTTGTACAAAGTCTAGATTTTCTTAGAGTTCTTGATCTCTCTAGCTGCTTACAACTCGAAGAGATTCAGTGTCTCCCAAGAAACCTCAAACGACTGGATCTTTCGGAGACAGCAATAAAAGAAATGCCATCATCAATCTATCATCTCACCGCACTTGAAGAATTGGATTTAACTAAGTGCAAAAGGCTTCAACACTTGCCCATGGGATTGAATAACTTGACTTCTCTTGTTAAGCTTATGCTATCTTGCTGCTCAAAGCTTAAGGTTATTCAAAATTTCCCAACAAACTTGAGAGAGATATATCTTGATCATACTGCGATAAGAGAAGTATCATCGTCGATTTGTCGTCTCACTAAACTTGTTGTACTTTATGCGGAGAACTGCAAAAGGCTTCAAGACTTACCTATGGGAATGGGTAATTTGACCTCTCTTGCGACGCTAACATTATCTGGCTGCTCAAAGCTCGAGAATATCCACGATCTTCCACGGAATCTTAAGACTCTAAATCTAGCTGAGATCCCCATAAGGAAAATGCCTTCATCATTTGAGGATCTCAATGAGCTGGTTTCATTAGATTTGAGTCATTGCAAAAGGCTACAACATCTTGAAATGGGATTCATCAAATCCGTAGTCAGGGTTGAGCTATATGGCTGCTCAGAGCTGCAGTATATTATAGGTTTCTCACTTCAAGACATGGGACAAGTTCTTATAGATGAAACTGGAAAAATGATGTTATGTGGACCGCCTCCATGTAATGTCATCTTGATTTGGGAGAAATGGAGAATATTTCATGTCATGCCAGGGAAAAAGAGTGGCTCCAAGTGTTTTCTCACCCTTGCGCCGTTTTTAGGCACGCCATATCGAGCGGTGCTTCCATCTTCATGGTTTTCTTCCTTGGTGACAAGTATGTACGCTGTGGTGTCTTTGTCTCTCAGTAATACATTCCTACTGAATATACCTCAAGAGATGTGTCATTTTCCTACACTAAAGTCATTGGATCTCAGCAAAAACGGTTTTAGCAAACTTCCTGAAAGCATCAAGCGGCTCTCTAATTTGGAAAGCCTTATATTATGTCACTGCAAAAAACTCAAATCACTCCCAGAGCTTCCTCAAAGTCTAGAGATATTGAATGCAGATGGTTGTGTGTCTTTGAAAAATATTCATTGGAGCCCTGAGCATTTTCCTAGACATTGTACATTCAAAAATTGCTTCAATCTTTCTCCAAATTCGATTATTGAGATTTTTGACGCTAGTGTAGCTCACTTGACAAGAGAACATACCCAGGTACCTCCTCTCTTTTTCTTTCTCTTTCTTTCACCTGCTATATCTGATTCCTTTGCCTTTCTGAAACAGAGGTTCATCAAAGGACCAGTATTTAGTTTCTCTGTTCCAGCACTCACTAGTCTAAAATCCATCTTTCACTTGCAAACAAATTCATCAGTGAAGATACAGTTATCTCCTCGTATTAAATCGCTTTTGGGGTTTCGAATATCCGTTGTAGTTGTTTTTGGGGATGAGTCCTACAATGTTGCTGGTTTCAGCATCAGGTGTGTCTGCAGATGGGAAACCAAGAAAGGCATCTCACGTCGACTTGAAAGAATCTTTCCTTGTTGGATTCAAGAGGAAATTGCTCAAAAAGTTCGAAAAGATCACATGTTTGTCTTTTGTGATGTATCAATGCATCCAGGTGTAGCTGGTGGGAATGACCATGATGTATTGGATGATCAAGTTGTATTTGAATTTGTTCCTGTTAACGCACATAATAGAGTTCTTGATGATTCTTGTAATGTTACAGAATGTGGAGTAGATGTAATTACTCCGGAAACAGAACAAACAAGTCCTAACTTGAGGCGGCGGGCTATTGTTTTGGACAAAGTTGAGCTTTCCTCGTATGTGTTACCACCGTCCAAGAGCTTCTCAAGATTAAAAGACATTGAAACGGTACATTTGACTTCTTCATTGGTGGTTTCCTCATTTCTTTTTGTTTATCAATTGAAAGCTATGATTACGACCAGTATCGTTAGCTCAACTGGAAAAGTAATATTAGGCAAAACCTAGAAATCACAAGATTGAGTGATGCTTAGGACGAAACTAATATTACATGATGCCTAGAGATTACGGGTTTTGGTCCATGGTAATTAAAAAAAAAGAAGAAGCTATGAATACTTATGTTGCGAATAATGATTGAATAAGATTGGTTTTCTTTCAGGAAGAACACCGGTTGATCTTGTCAGAAAGCACTGCTCATAAGGCTTATTTTTCTTCATCGTCTTTACATCATCCTCAGAGATACAACGTTTTCTTGAGCTTCTGTGAGGATGTCGAAAGGACCTTTGTTAGTTATTTAATCAAGAAATTTAAATGGATTGGAATCACTGCGGTATATAGTGAAATCAAGGGAGGCCAGTCGATGAGCCATCACGAGGTCACACAAGCCATACAAGAATCAAGTATATCAATTGTCATTCTATCAAATAACTATCTTTCTTCAAGTAGGTGCTTGAACGAATTGGCAGAAATTTTAACATGGAGTGAAGAAACATGGGAACACCGAGTGATACCAATTTACTACGAAGTGGATCCAAATTATGTAAGGAAACAGACCAAAACCATATGGAAGGAGTTGGTTGGAACCTCTTTGGAGAAAGTAGAGAAGCCAAAGCTGAGATGGATGAGAGCTTTGACATACATTGTCGATAGGGCCGGTGTATCTTCCAAGGACTGGTTTGTAGTTTAATTTCTTAAGCATCACAAGTATTTGATTGGTTTTTCATTCTTGAAATTATTATATACTACTTCTAACGGAGGATACACTAAGAACTTTGGCGATGACTCTTTTTTTTTTTTTATCATGTCAGGAATGACGAAGGGAAGATGATTGAGAAGATTGCTTCCGATGTTTCAAATGAAGTGAATATCATGGAATCAAATGGAGCTTGTGAGTTGTTGATGGAAAACGAGAAAGAAGATATTAACAAATTTGAGGAAAGCATAGTGGGTGAGTTGATCAGTGTGCGAAGCATCCCGAGCTTGTATATGTATGCATTTTCTTTGATGTATTTGTGTCTTCTTACTTTAGAATCACGCCTTTTATTATGAGACGTGGTCCTAAAGTTACTACGTTGACCCTCCTACGAATGTATACCCCTCATGTTCTCTATATAGGATGTTTTTGAATTTTTTTTTGTTTTACAATATAAGATGTTCTCAAAGTTTTATGTAACTTCCGTTTCTCTATATAAAATGTTTTGGAAGTCTTTTATTTTTACAATATAAGATACTTTGAAACTTTTTACTTTATTAAATATTATGTAAAAGATCCTCATATATGCGGATTTATGAGAAAATACTTTATAACCCGTATGAAAATAAACAAAATATAATCGAAACAATGTTATATATTTTAGCTATACATTAAAAAGGAAATTCAATACACTGATCTTTTCATCAAATAAATTTTCTTAAAATTTTCTTGCCTCCCATTTGGTAATAAGACGTACTACAATATGATGATAAACATGTTTTTTTACTTAACTGTTCTAATGTTATATAATAGATGCATTTTTTGGGTTGATCGAGTAGTCATTAATGTGATGATATCTATATTGTAAAAATAACACAAAACCAAATTGAGCGAGAATTTTCTTATTAATATCACACACTAAAATAGATCATCGTAATCTATCTCACCTATCGAATAAGAGAGTAATCGATGTTATTTTTATAATGAATTAAAACATGTGGAAGAGATTATCGAAGTTTAAACTTTTTTGGTGAGAGGATTGAGAGAACACAAAAGCTCATCATATATGGGTAAAAAAATATAATTCATGAACATTTTGGAATGTAAACCTATGTCAATTTGAATAAAAAAAGTTTACATGTGTATTAATTAATATTCTTATGAAAAACTTTTAAAACCTATTTCATCTAATACACATAAAGGAAAAGAGAGAAAAATGGTGATACGAACTAGGGGTGGGCATAATTCCCGTCCCGTTGTGTCCCATCCCGTTCCGTCCCGTATCCGTTCCCGAATTCCCGTCCCATATATTTCCCGTATTCCCATATGGGACAAGTTTTCAATTCCCGATTGGGACCCGGACGGGACGGGACGCGAACGGGATATCCCAAAATCTCGTTTGGAATAAATATAAGTATTAATTTATATATATATATATATGTATTATTTTCTTGAATGGTATGATAAATTATATTAAGTGGGTGAAGAATAATACAACATACTTGTGAAAAACTTAATATTGTTTAATTTATGCTTTAATTTGTGATATATATGTGGTTTAAGTTTGATTCAATATGACGATTATGGTTTTTTTATTTAAAATTTTTAACTTTTATGGAATGCAATTGAGTTTTTCTTTTTTTTTTCCTTTAATCTTGAACATGATTTGGATAAGGAAAAAAACCTGTTATATACATATTCGCAAATTGAAGCATCGTTTAATCTAATTTTTGAATCCGGCTAGAGCTGTCAGAGTGGGTCAAAACCCACGGGTCCGACCCAACCCATCCCACCATGGGATGGGTATGGGTTCAATAATGTAAACCCAAAAAAATGGGTCTCATGGGTTGACCCATGACGGGTAACGGGTTACGCGGGTAAAACCCATAAAAAATCACGGGTTAATGGATTACCCACCAATTTTTATATACATTATATATTTATATATAGTTTTAAGTTTATATATATATATATATATATATATATCTTATTATATAAGCTAATGTATATCTAAAATATAATAATAGTTTAACAAAAGTATTAATATGGAGTCGAAACTGGTTGCGCGGATTTGAAGCTTATGAAGGTAAAGATTTATTTATTTTTCAAACTTGCAAAATTATATATTAAATTTTGTTTATTATTTATACTATTTGGTTGATCTATGTAGAGGATAATGGTGAACCTTAAAAAGAACCTACCACACCTCCCAAAGAACGTAGGCAAGAATGACCTTAATTCGTGTCAAGGAAGCCAGATGTTTTTTCAAATTATGGACTTCTATCATTTTTAGTATTATTTCTTATTTCAGTATTTTCATTTGGTTTTTTGGTTTTTCAGTTATACATTATGAATTTATAATGTCCGATTTTAATTTTTCTATGTTTCTTTGAATTTATTGGTGTTTTTTCTTTAAACAAACCAATTTTTATTTTTCTTTTACAGTAAATATTAAAACTCATGGGCCGCCCAAAAAACCCATGGTATTTAGTGGGTTGGGTTTGGGTCTATAGGTATTGACCCGCGGATCTCATGGACCGGCCCACCGTGGGCAAAAAAAAATGAACCCATAGTGGATTGGGTCAAATGGGTTGGGTTGGCCCATCTGACAGCTCTACAGGCTATTCTATGGGATTTCCCGTCCCATCCCGTTATATCCCGTTCCTGTCCCGAATTTTAAATGGGACATGAATGGGACGTATTTTTCTATTCCCATAAATCCCGTTCCCGTGAGATCCCGTCCCATATTCCCGTTTGCCCACCCCTAATACGAACACAAACCAAAACCGAGACATATAACAAAAATAAAATTTTACAAAAATATATCATGTTTATCAACTAATTATTTTAATAAAAATATTAATTAGAGATTAATTGAAAATCTTAATATATGTTGATATTGATAATATATTTGATTAAAAAAATTAGAAATGTAAAATGAAAATAAGATTTGTATGATATATATGGCAAAATCTAAATATAGAACATTTTTAATACGTGTCAAAATCTAATCGACCAATTGACACGTGTCATGATCATGTCAAAATCTAAGCTTTATATAATAAAATTTTGCGATCAATAGTATTCTACAGATTTTTTCATGATTAGTTTAATTATTTTTGTTTATGTATTACATAATATTATTTTTTGAAAAAAGTAATATCTTAATTACTCTTATATAAAGAAACAGAGAAAATATATGATTTATGATCATTTGAAAGAAGACTCTTACAGGAATCAATCTTTACTTCCATCTTGACGATTTCAAGCTGCTGTGTCTTTTAATTTATTGTGAGGGTATGCCAAAACTTAGAGTATTGAGTTATTCTTCTTGGGCTCAAGTCGATGTGTTGATACTTTCTTTTGGCTTCGTTCTCCCTCTCATCGGCTCTTCCTCTTTAACAACCTACGTACTCTCATCGGATCACTCTTTTAAAGCCACATTTTGCATGTTTTATCCTTCTCTCTTTCTAAGTCGTTCCTGAAACTAAAACATTAAAATTCGGTTAGCATAAACAAATGAAACGATATGAACCCTAATCCCTAATTTTTTTATCCAAATCGATTTTCCGAATTTTTTTTTTTTTTACACCATGGGTTTTTAAAAGTTATAGACACGACTATCATCTTAGAAGAAAAAATAAGTTTAGCCTAAAGACTTGATAGAGAGTAAGATATATACTTGAAATGTGATACCGAGAGATTTGTAACGATCAAATTTTGTAATACTACCTCCTCGAGTATGATCTCGTGGGAAACCTAGAACATTATCCATCTCATTTGGCTCAAGCGGAGCAAGTTTGTTCTTACTAACCCAAACTAAATTTTATTTATTTATTGGTCAATAACAAATTTATGCACATCTTAAGGTGGCTTTCCGTCCTACTTCTCAAGCGTTTTGTGGAGTTTTCTTGTGAGATTAATTGACATTGCCGATACAAGTTATGAAGCAGTTTAACTTCATTCGTCCACCAATTGGCACACAGATTATATTTAGTTGATGAAAAACCAATTATACTCGTCTATCCAAGTGACAAAGAAATGATAAGATATACATCTCAAACTCATTTTGGATAGATATAAAAAATGATTCATTTTTCACTTTGTACTTTCATGGTGATGAAGGATTAAATTAGCAATCTAATCCTAATCTGTTTTAAACCTCAATGACTAACAACAAGTGTATGGCAAATACGGTGTAGCATGTTAAGGATCGAATCCACAAGGAATTATGATGAGACAAAAGGAATGCAAATAACTTTAAAAGCTAAATCTATAATGTTTTTGGGTTTTTATCTTATCCTAATTACCAAATTCAAATGATATGCAAATGTAAAATGCTAAATGACAAATTAACAACCAAGAAAGTTAAATGCAATAGATGAAAGCAAGACAAAGCGAATCGAAATGACAAACAAATTAAATGCGCATACAAGACGAAATCGAAATCAATATAAGATAGGTATGGATCATGGGTTAAACCAATTGATCAAGCTAATTATCCATTGGACATTAGAGCTAAGCTCTTATCAAGCTCAATCCTAGGGTAAAGATCTCTAATATAAGACTACTCCACTCTCATGGCACTAATATCTTCTTAAATTCTTTAATTAGCATCAACTCTTGTTTAGCGATTAATTAGCAATAATAACAAGCCTATAAACCCACAATTCACCTTAGACATCAACTCTCATTAGCTAAAGTTCAAATTACTCATATGAAATTCTCCTAGACATTTTCACAAACACCGTGTGGGCGTGAAAAGACCAAGTTCTAGAAACTAGAGATCAAGTTAATCATAACCTTAAACACATTTCATATTAAGGATTATCAAATATGTGAGCTTAATACACCATAATTTAACTTCAAATCACCCTAATCTACTCAACCCATTATCCATAGATGCAACTACTCACACATAGAGATAAGAATCATTAGAGCAAATACTAATGAGAAACTAAACGTGATTAAAGATATGCAAAAGATTAAGAAAATTCAATAAACTTGAAAGATTCAAACTTTAAAACATGAGGAAAGTAGTTTTCAAAATCAAATCCTAATCTTAGAGAGACACTTAGTCTAGATAAACTTGCATAGGGTTTTTAATGTGAATACAAGTATTTATATGAAAAGGGAAATTGTACCCGGGTCAACCCGGGACAAACCAGGTCAAACCCGGATTTTGTCCGAAACTGACTAACCTTGCGCACTAAAACGGTCGGTCATACCCCTAACAGCTTGTCCTCTCTTTTTTTGTCTGAAACATATGTAGGACCATCTGACCGACCTTGCGCATTTAAACGGCCGGTCATAACTCTACCAGCTAGTCATCTCCTTCTGGTCCGGCAGACATGTTTTCACTAAAAACACCATATCTCTTGAACCACAGCTCCAAATGACTTGAAACCACCTCCATTGGAAAGATAACTCAAGTTCCTATCCATTCCCCAAATTTAAGATTGAAATACTCACAGAAAGCCTTTCATCTGACATGATATTTAAGTCACTTTGGATCGAGACTGCATTTGTATCCTTGATTTTTGTCTCTCCTTCATTCCTTTGGTTCCTCATTTGATCCAAGATTCCATTGGTACCTAAAATAGACAAAATATTCAATGCAATGCAAGAAAACACCTAAAGAACTCTTAAACTCAACCAAATCTAAATGGAGCTAAAAAGAATGAAAATATGCAAGATTTAAGCTAAATGCAAAGATAACCCATGCAAAATATTAGATAAAAGAGGTCTAAATACGGTTACATCACATGGACTATAAATGAAATGATTCACATATGAATATAATATCTATAAAAATATCTACGATTTTTAGTTTCTTGTTTGTGTATGTGATCAAAACTGAAAAAGTTTTTCTTTCTTAAGAACTTTGCTTTCTTGCCACTCCAGATAGAGACAAACAAAATGGTTTCATCAAATCTAAATAGCAAAAAAATGTTAGAAAGACATCAACCTTCTCTGCATCAGTTTATTAAATATGTGTGTATATATATATATATATATATATGAAAGGAGATGACATTTTCTTGTAGTCGGGGTGTTCTTTTTACCTATATTGCTTTCTACTTGACATTGATCTCAATTTCTTAATTTGTATTTAAATGATTCCATTATCAGGCCTGTCCATTATGAATACTTAGGTCTTAAACTTGGTTTGGTAACTTTCCTTCATGATTTTGTCTTCTTAATACAAGGGGTCATTTTTCAACGGTATATCTTCTATGCAAGAAAAGATCTCAAAAATCTGAAAATCGTTTTTTGTTCTTTTTGTTTTGTTTTACATAAAGGTTATATTGTATGTGACAAACTGATTATGAAATGTAAATTCCTATGATTACATTGAATACTAAAAAAGAAAAGATAAAAAAAAAAAGTTCACGTTGTGTGTGGCCAAGGTGTCCATGGCAATTCTAGATATTCAACTGGTTTGAGTTTCGGGAATGCAGTTTTGAAATCCCATTCAAGGCCTTTAAACACAATCCCTTTCGGTGTCGCCTCGTGCGCACATGACGATTTAGGGCACATCTCGGCGTCGAGATAGGTGTTTTCGATCACGAGTGTGGCTGATCCTAAGACAGACCTGATATGGCAAATGTGAATCGCCGGTATCTTGCTTTCGCCTTTAATCAAAATAATTAGGAATGAAAATTGGACCCCTGGCTTTTTAGATCGATGCCAACCGTAGTCTTTACGTTTAGACTGGCATCGATAGACGATTTCCGGGCGGTGTAGCCTGGTCATTGCGTTTCGGATTGTTATATTCATGTTAGCATAGTCGGGTTCCTCGAGAGCCACGGTGTTGGAAGAGATCATGATTACTTGTAGAAGAAGACACCATTGAGTTAGGGTTTTGACAAGATTGTTGTTAAGATCCATCTAGTTCTCTCTTTTTGTTTGTGTGTGTTCTCGATCGTTCGTGTTTGTCCCTTGCACATAGATATATGTTAAAACTGCAGCTGTTAACATTTACATTTTCGAATAACGGTTTTTTTTTTTTGGGGTCACAAACAAACATATGGTTACAAATGCTAAAAATGAACATGTAATTTTTAGTTCTTTTTAGTCGACATAACAGAAATCTCATTTGCTTAAGCTGTCTCGTATTAGCTTTTATTAGTCAGTTTAGATATTTTTGATAGGCCTAGTTATCGAGCAGTATCGGCCCAGACGCAGCTCATGTGTCTCACCATTCCCACATGCTTCTCACGTGATGACCTCAGCAAGCGTCAGCAATCGTATTTCTATGCGTCATATGATCCCGTGTGTTCCACGTCACCTCTCGGTTTGGAAACTAGAGTTTTTCTTTATACATTTTTGGTCGATTGGAAAACTAGAGTTGATTCCGTTCCTCATTATAATCATATCAAATCTTTGGAAAATTCGGCAAATAGAATAGACTACTCTAATTTCCAACATCAACTAGTCTCGGGTTGACCTTGACTTACTACGTGTACTTACAAGAAACTAATGAAATTATGAGTCTTTAGCGTTAATGAGGGTTTGAAGAAAAGTCATTTAGCTAGCTTATCTTCTCATCACTAAATTCTTGTTATTCCACGAATTGTTGAATATATCATCGGTCAATAGCCAAAATCTTCCTCTTCTTGATATCATTCTACACTCTTCTACTTCAATGTCTAGATTTTCTCGAGTTCTCTAACCTATTTAAATGGCTACGACCGATGATCACTCACACTACTTCAGACTCACACAATGGTTTCTCTATCTACTTCGCTCAAACCACTCTCTATCTTTTCTTCACATACACTTGTACGAAGACAACATTGTCCTAATAGCGATCTCCTTTTCCCTTCTTATAATCAACCCAACTCAAAATTCCTTCTTCCCATAAGATTTGTTGTTGCTTGCAAGAATTCCACCTTTGTACCAAAAGAAACAACAAAAACGGAAGAGGAAAGCTACCAGAAAAAAATATTTTCATCAGAGGTCGTAAGAAAGAAGAGAGCGTTTTGGGAAAGGAAATGGAACTATTGGGATATGAGTAGAGCAATAGGGATATCGAGTGTTCATTTTCTCAGTCTCTTTGCACCATTTCACTTCAACTGGCCGGCTTTTCGAGTAGCGGTTGGACTCAGCTTCATTGCTGGAATCGGGATCACCTTGTCGTATCACCGGAATCTATCACACCGGAGTTTCACTTTGCCTAAATGGGTAGAGTATCTCTTTGCTTGGTGTGGCACACTTGCTTTTCAGGTTTGAGGAAAATTAAATAATAATCATTAATAAAAAGTAAAAAATATGCCCTCCGTTCTAAAAAAAACAAAAAAAAATTCTAGAAGTTCCACACATTAAAAAAAAAAAAAACAATGAATGTTCCATTATAAATGAGTTAATTTTTACAATTTAAAAACTTTCAACCAATAGTATTTTAATAATTTTTTTTTAATTTACAATATATAACCATTGAATGACAAAAATATATTTCTATGGAATAATTTTTTGTCAGTAAAAAATTTTTTTAGAATGGAGGGAGTATATTTGATTTATTATTTTTATTTTTTGTCACGAGGGAGTATGTATATTAGGATTTTTGTGAGCATATATATAGATCTTAATGTTACAGTGATTAAATATATATATATATGTATGGAGATCCAATAGAGTGGGTGAGCAATCATCGTTACCATCACCAATACAGTGATACAGATCGTGATCCTCATACTCCACGCCATGGCTTTTGGTATAGTTACTTCCTTTGGATCTTTGACACTGATTCTATCCTCCAAAAGGTAAAGAAATTAATCCGATCCTATTTTACCCCTAATTGAAGGACTTGTTAAGCCTATAAATCATGAGTTATATATACAGTGTGGAGGGGAAGATAACGCTGCAGATTTAAAGAAACAGCCTTTTTATAGGTTTCTTCAAAGAACATGGATTTTAAACAACCTCGCACTTTCCATAATCCTTTACTTATTCAGTGGTTTTCCTTCCGTAGTATGGGGAATGGTAACAATATTTTCCTTTTTCTTTTCTTATATATAAACAAATAGTTACTCTATGATCCAAAAAAAAAAAACACCTAGTAACTCTTATTAAATTTTAACTTTAATTTTTTTGTGGCAGGGAATTAGAAATGTATTCGTGCTACATTCCACATTTCTTATGACCGCAGCTTCGCATATATGGGGAACTCAGCCATGGGAAACCGGAGATCTCTCCAAGAACAATTGGTGGCCTTTTTATTCTATTAAAAATACTATTTTATTACGTTTTTTGAATTGTGATTAAAATGTATAAATTTTTGAAAACTAATTGGAGGTGGCTGGCGATCGTAACATTAGGGGAGAGCTGGCACAATAACCATCACGCGTTTGAGTTCTCTGCAAGACATGGACTGGAGTGGTGGCAACTTGACATTACTTGGTACATAGTTCGATTTCTACAAGCTCTTGGATTGGCCACAAATGTTAAATTAGTAGCCGAAGCTCACAAACAGAGATTGAATTGTGATGGATGAATGTTATATATATTCATAGTCAAACCTACACTACCATGTATTATATTTAGATATTTATCTCTGTTTATTTATCTCCTGGTGCTATTTCTTTTGTTATACAATATAATATTCTATTTTGTTTGTGTATGTGTGTTTTTCAACGATAGATATGTTTTGAATGGCGAGCGTCTATTTTGACGGTCATACACAAATGAGGGAGAAATGCTTTTGTGTTAGCATTAAAAGAAAAGGTGATTATGTGTAGAGAGTTATTAAAATATTACTAAATAAAGTGCGATCTGCAAAGTGGTTCATACTACTATATATTTATGAAGCAAAATGGTGATTTGCCATAAAAGTAAAAAGGTTTCATTAGGTCTGAATGGAAAAACGCATCAGGCAGATCAAATGGATCAAGTGGAACAAATGCGTATTGAACAGATCAAGTGGTACAAACGCGGATCTTATGTATAGGTTTTTTTGTTTTTGAACGTTATTCAAAATGTATGTTTGAGGGTCCAAATGGAGTCAAACAAAAGTTACATTATTTTCTCTTTATTAATGGAGTCAAATGTTTAGATACGAAATTGATTGTTGTTAGAAGATAATTTTCACTAAGAGAAAAAAAAAATTATTTTAATTGTTCTGAGTATTAGTTTTAAACACCAAAATAATAAACATTTTTGAGTATTTTTCTAACACCAAAATGATGAAAAAAATGATAAACATTTTTTTTGTATTTTAATGATTATTTGTTCAACTATGCTATTGGCAGAGCCGGCCATGAGGTGAAGCCCAAGAAGCAAATGCGTTAGACATCATCTTTTATAAATTATTTAGGGGCATCATTAAAATCGACGTTACTTTATTGGTGGTTACAATTCAAGTAAATACTCTTCTCTTGAAGGGTTCGAATCACATGTGTTTTATCTAAATGTTTTTATTTTATTTAGGGCATCATTTTTTAGATTTGTATTAGGCATCATAGAGCCTCAGGCCAGCCTGGCTATTGGCATAAAAAAAATTTCACCACTTTTATTTTTGTAGTCAACAAGTCAAATGTACATATATATTTAATTTAATAAAAGTTGTTAATTTAACATGGGAGAAGAATACTAAGAGATTAATTAAATGCATGATTACTCGGTAAAATAAAAATTTGAATCACTAAATAGATGCTTTTTGTAAGGTTATAATAGTCAAATTATAACTCTTTAATCTTTGTGCATTTTCCTTAAACGACAATTAAACTAAAACGAAGGGAGTATATTACTTTGTACAAACTACACATATCTCATATATCAACTAAATTTTATGTTATGTATGAAATTGCATGCACGCAGTGTAGTGGAGAGGAGAATGTAAATAACCTTGTGAGACAGCCTTTCTGTAGGTTTCTTAAGAGAACCTTCGTTTTGCATTCGATTGCTTTTGCCCTTCTCGTTTATTTTTGTGGGGGCATGTCATTGCTCATACCATTCCTTTTTTTTAAATTTTCCCTCATGATATAATAATTTAATACTATCAGTCTATCACTATTGTCATTTTTTTTATTGTATGACAAATTGATTGGGGTCAAGTCAGTTGCATGCAGACCACAATAGATATTTCAAATCAAAACCGCATGAGAAAATTTATTTTAAAACGGTAAAAGTGAATTATGAGAGAAAGGCAATGGCAGGGTGTTGCAACTGTTGTTCGATCACACATGACTTTTCTAGTGAAGTCAGTTTGCCATATTTGTGGAACACGAGATCGGGACACACCATACTTCTCCAAAAAGAATTGGTATCGTCTATATATATTCACGTTATCTCACTAAATAATACCTCTCAATTTCATGTGTTGTTGTACGATTTTTCACACATTAATATCTACATGATGAAACCTAGTCTAACCGGTGTTAGAGATAGTCTGAATTGGACTTTTTCCAAAACTGGAGAGTATATGGTTAAGACTGGTTATCATGTGCAACATTCTACCCTAGAGTTAGGTTGCGCAAACATGCAGCAATGCTCTTAGAATATGAGTCAAGGTGATCCACATTTGGTTGAATGGAGGAAACTATACTGAGCAATCTGGAATATGGACTCTCCCCTAAGCTCAAAACCTTATAGTGGAGAGTAGATCATTACAGTTTGTCTGTAGCAGTGTTATTGCAAGGCAGAGGATGCAAAATTGGCCCTATGTGTATGCAATGTGGGGAGCATAAGGAAACATTAAATCACTTGTTGTTTCACTATAGGGTTGCAAGGGAGATTTGGGAACTAGCTCCCATTTTGCCTCATCCAGGTACTCATTTGAAAAGTGATTCTCTCATTTATAATATCTCTCAATTGTTTCTTACTCACATTAGGCAAAGAACAAAGGAAGTACTGCCTACTTTTCATTGGCTGGAGAATATGGAAAATGAGGAATAGTCTTATATTTGGAAACAAGAAGATATTCATTCCTCATCTGATCACCAATGCTTTATTAGATAAACAGAGGTGGGAGGAGACTAGAGTCTGGAATAATTAGCCGAGTAAGACAATTATGACTCAGGTTCAACCTCACGTACCACAAACCTTTTAAGAGTTCCTTACTTATGACAATGCCTATTGGTGTTTGGTATGTGTCTTGGAAATGTGATCATAACTGCATAGGTATTGCGTGGTCTCTATATAGAAGGGAGGGAAGTAGAGTTCTTTGGGGGTAGAACCTCTGCAGCCCAAACCTTAACTGTAACCCCACCTACCCCACCCACTTTTGGTGTTTGGGCTGTTGACTTCAAACAACATACCAAACACCAATAGGCATTGCCGTTAAACAGCAATACTTTAACCATCAGCAATCTCCACGAGATTACCGTCATTCGGCCAGTCAGCGGAATGTTTTGTTAAACCTTAGTCATCTAATAAGCCGCATTGGTCAAGTTAGGTCTTCGTGCCACTTTCCAGGCCAAACATAAATAAGGCGGAACGTATGCCCATACATACGCTCCTATCCAATCATATAATTCTGGTGGCCTTGTGAACCGACTATCCTAACGTTTTAGCATGCATTCTACTCTACACTCATTTCTACGGTTCACAAGCAACATTTCTACTTCCAAATTACCCTAATCTTTAATACCTCTACGTTCTCAAACAATAGTCAAAGCATTTCACACAATAGCTTTGCCCATCATGGTCGGCCCCAGGTAAACATGGTTATTCCAATACGTTACCCATGACAACATCTATGGCCATATGGTAGCCATCTGCGCATAAATACACACATAAGACTATCCGTTAATTGTGGAAAGCTCATATACCAAATTGTACTCTGGTAAATTCCTCAAAAACCACAGATCGTAAAAAAATCGAGCTTTGGTTTGCTTGAACCTCTCGAACACCTCAAATTGATCTTACCAATAGACCTATTGACGAGTTGACTAAGGATCGATCGAACAACGTTTGCATTTAGTTGACTTAAACCTATCTCGTTAGAAACTTACCCTAATGATACATTTAACCAGGCAAACAAGCGAACTGATATATTAGGATTTTGGCCATACATGTATACTTAATACATGAACACTTCACGTACCGGACCATCGTCTATTTCATCATACCACGTACGTACAAATCACATCCGTCATCGTACCACGGACATAGGGATCATCATAAGTTCCATTGTACCGCATACGTACGGACCACTGTCCATCATCATACCACGGACATACGAAACACAATCTGTTCCATCGTACTACGTACATACGAACCACTATCTGTATACATCATAATCGAATTTCCGGATCTCTCATTTGTACGTACCACTTACGTACTAGTTGAGCCTTCGGCCGTTCTCTTAACCATGCCGAGTTTCTCTCGACCCATCTCTACTCCACCTTTATCCCATACTACTAAGACACTACATAAAAACTATAATGGAGAAAAGAAGAAAAGGAATATGTTAAGTACGGATCACGCATTACCTTGGCTTTGAACAGCTCTCCTAAGGACGTAGGGTGCTGAGTTCCTTCTTAAGCTCCTCCTATTCTCTTGCTCCTAAGCGTTTGTCTTTGGCTCTATAGTGAGAATGATTTTCGGTGTGAAGAATAATGAGCACACTTTCCTCACTATATATACTACATCGAATGCCCTAGGAGAATATTCACTTTCCTAATTTTTCTCTACCTCCTTACTTTATGGGCCAAGCCCGCTTACTTTCTTCCTCTCCAAGGAAGGTCCTTGTCCACGTCCTCTCCTCCTAACGGGTCGTAGTAAAGCTCGTTTGAACCATTTCATATTTTTAAGGCCATTTTCTACCCATGAAAATTCTTGGTTATTTCTCTAAGTATTCCTAATCGATTCATGTCCCAGTATTGGGATGTTACAACGCCTCCCTAGCTCTACCTTCTTGACGATCAATCACCAAATCAGTTGTATGCGCCTTTTTAGCCAAATATTTTATAAATCTCCCTTTATCCTTCCAAACCCTATTCTCGCTAACGACATTTCCACATCTCCACTTTCATCCCCATCAAACTCCCATTACAAACATTATAGCCCAAGGAACTCCCTCAACATGCGCCATCTCTCCTAAATTCTGAAATAGCCATTCAAGTAAAGTAAGAGCAAAAAAAGCCGACCACTTATGCATAGGGACAACCCGGTTCCATATACCTTCATGGCGGTACAATCATGAAGAACATGCAAAATGGTCTCAACTCCCCCTTGAAAAATTTGACAAATATCAATATCGCTCAAATGTCTCATGTGTCTCTCATATTAGTCATGATAACTTGTTGAGAAACTAACCACATAAAGATTATGACCCTCTCTGGTACACGCGCTCTCCATATGCGTTTATAATAAAGTTCCATGTTTTGTTTCGGCTCCTCTACTCGCGATAACAAACCATACGCGTTGACCAAACCGTAAACAACCCAACAATAGTCTCACCCCACGCGAGTATGTCTTCGCCTCAGTTACATGATCAACCACTCTAGCCGCAAGCTCCATTACATAAGGTGCAATTTGGGCAAAGGAGTCCATCAATCCATAGTTCACAAACTTTCACATCATAGAAGCTTGCCGGAATTTGGTACGTTACGACCTCTGCAATTGGCTTATTCCATAGCCATTTATCCGTCTAAAATTGAATATCTTTTCCATCACCAATAAACCAACTATAGCCTTTGAGAATCACCTCCCGTATCCCAACCGCTACACTTTTCCAGGTAGACGATGCGTACGGTTTAGCAACTAAATGTGCATTCTTTTCTATTTCCCCAACGCTATACTTGCTTCTAACCACTCTTGCACATAGACTCGTGTTATCATGAATCAATCTCCATCCAATTTTCGCAATAAGGCCTTGTTCATGTCACCCACTTTTCGAATACCCAATCCCCCTTCTCGTTTTGGTAAGCACACTCTATCCCAAGCTAGAAAGTGTTGTTTCCTCTTTTCTGTAGTACTTCCCCACCAAAGTTACGTGAAACCTGATCTAACTCATTAAGTGTGGCTGCGGGAAGCTTCCCAAAAAGTTTTATATGAGTAAGGATTAGTTTCCTATGTCATTAGATATTTTGTTTATGCAAATTGTTTGTTATATGGATATAGTTAGTTATCCCTCAATGAAATCTTTCCCTACGCAATTTATAGATCCAATTATATTTTAATACAATGAATATGGGTTCACTTTTTTGTATTCGAATAACAAAAAATCAAACCATAAACAAATATGGAAAAGGAAAACGGTTATAATGAATAGGAAAGCCCATCTGAACCATTTCCCATATTTAAGGCCATTTACTACCCATGGAAATTCTTGGTTATTTCTCTAAGTATTCCTAATTGATTCCTATCCCGATGCTAGGATGTTACATTAACCCTATTAGAAGCTCAAGCTACAACATTGGTAATGGCGGTTAAAGAGATCAGTAAGCTCAATTATGAGAGGGTATTGTTTGTGGGAGATAGTAAGATTTTATTTGAAAGTGTTGATAAGTTGATGAAAGGGCAGGGGAAACAAGAGTGGTGTCGTTTAGAGATAGCAATGGTTATCAAGGACATAATTTCGATTGCTCGAAGAAACAAAAATTATTCCTTTGTCCATGCAAAGTGAAATGTGGTTCAAGAAGTAGATCATATAGCTAAATTAGCTAGAGAAGAAACTCTTCCTCATATTATTTCCTGGGAAACTTTGTAATTATGTAACTTTCTCTTCAAAACAAAAACCTTTTATTAATATACTCCCTCCGTTTTAATTTAAGTGTCGTTTTGACACTTTTCATACAAATTAAGAAAACATATTAAAAACTCTATTATACCTCTAATTAATAGTTTGACTATTGGTATTATATTCTACTATTGGTTAGACTTATGGGTAAATTAAGAACTTTACATTAAAAGTTGCATTGAAACTATAAAACAACACTTATTTTAAAACATAAGATTTACCTTAAAACGACACTTAAATTAAAACGGAGGGAGTAGTAAATAAGTTTATCTCTCTAATTATGACACTAAAGTAATAAGGCTAAAACTGAAACTTTGATTTAATTGTTGATTCACAAAAGGATTGTTGAACGAGTGGAGTAATTAATATATGAGGAATTCGTGAAGAATCATGGTGGCAATTCTGACATTTGGCGAGGAATGGCATAATAATCAGTGATTATTAATCACCATGCCTTCGAGTTCTCGGCCAGCTCGATGTAACTGGGTATCTCATTAGGTTTCTCGAAGCTATTGGTTTGGCCACTAACGTTAAGTTACCTACCGAAGCTCAAAGGAAGAGTTTATTATTAATGCTCGTTGGGTCATGTTATATAGTATAAGTTATAAGCGGTTAGAACCATGACATGTTAAATAATTGGATACTTTCTGTTATGCCAAACTCTAAGTGTGGTTTTCTCTTACCGAAGGAGGCAAGTTTCACATCGTAGTCTCTAATTTTCTTCCAACTTCATTTGTCAGCTTATTCACAAACAAAACCATTCTGATAACACACTTAAGTCGTTTTCCTATTTTAACATTTCTTCTGCACAATCTAAACCCATCACTGTATTTTGAATGAGCATGCATGATGCATATCTGCTCCTTAACTCCTTTATAGGCTTTTAATTAACTCTGACTGATGTGCCTACAAGAACACTAAGACTTCCCTAACATTACCAGCAATGCTAAATTGGCTAATCAATCTTTATCTACAAACCTTGAAAATTTAAATATATAATAAAAGAAAAAACTGTTGGGAGGAAAACTCTGATAACAATAATCTCGAAAGAACCATTTTAACAATAAAACACTAGAATTTATGGAAGACACTACTGCTTTGCCTTTCACCTACTATGAATGAGTAAGAGGACAATATATAACCTACAATTGCAGAGCTCTCCTCTCAAAGTGTATAATAATAACTTGGGAGGCTGCATGGTGCGGAAGCTTGGTGAACTAGACCTCACCTCGGCTGTTGATCTGACCCGGGTGCTGAGGAGACGCTCGGTCCTGCGCCGTTTTCTGGTGGTGGGGACATTCCCCACTTCCCTTCCGGTCCTGGTGGTTCAATCACATGGACCCCACCATCCGTTAGTCCAACTGCAAAGTGGCTTGGTTCAGACGGATGGGCTGCGATTGCGGCTGGATATACTCTCGAGCTGTTTCAAAAAGGAACCAGATGTAGCTGTCTTGGTCATAGCTATGCCAAAAGTTGAAATAAAGAAGAGGATTCTTACCTCGGGTTTGATGGCAAGTATGAATTGGGACCAATGCGGCACTTCAGTTGCAGTGTTGTTGCCGTCAAAATACTCACACTTCCATCGTCAAAGGCTGCATAGATTGACTGGCTATCACATGAGTATACAGCATCTGTCACTGAACCACTTGACCCCTTCGGTATCCACTGAATTAAGAGGAAAAATTAGATCAAGTCTCCGAAGGACTTTGAGCAAATATCTAATGCAACGCTCAAGAGACATAGATGAAATGATGTAGCAACAAACCTGCTTCATGGTCTCTAACTTAGGAGCTTCGTATATGGCTAACTGGCTGGCATGAACAACAAGAACATGTGTTTGATCTTGATGGAACTGAACGCGTGTATGAGCAAGTGGGTTTGGTGAATGCCCGCTTGGAATCTGTATCTGTTTGCTAGCTTGTTTTTCCCATCCATCCATGCTCCATACACAAAGCTATAGAGATAAAACCAATTACTTTGGAAAACATATAACACCGCAGGTGAAAGCAGTGGCAATATCTTTTATCTGAACAATTAGGGTGGGAAATAAAAATACAGCCAATGCAAGCATACCTGAGAATCAGCACCAGAAGAAACAAGGACATTTAGGACGTTTGAGAATGCTAAACCAGTCACTCTTTTCTGATGACCTTTCAATTTACTCTTAACCTGCATGCATCATTACCATCCAAGAACTGTATTGAATATTTGTTTCTACGAAAAACAAAAAAGTATATTTACACACTTTCAGCCGAGTCCAAATACCTCGTCTACTCTGACATTGTAGATTTGAATAGACGAGTCATCCATTCCGATAGCAATAATATTATTGTCTTGAGGATGGAAGGCAAGGGAAGTTGCAGCTGGAGGAGGTGCCATGAATGTTGTCATTGTCTGCAAAAGAAACAAAGACATATAAGTGAGTAAACTTAAAGCCTGTACCGAAGCAGATGAATAGACGTAGCTCGGACATGGAGAGACCTTAAAAGTCATCATGTTGAACAAGGAAATTTTTCCTCCTGAGGCTGACATGACATATGAATCATTCTTAGAGAGCGCAAAGCATGGAACAACATCTTCTTTGTTTCCCTCGCGTGTATCATTTGTCATTATTACTCCACTAGATGGCTGCCAAAGCTGTGGAGGGACATTGCTGTTTGCCTAAACAAGCAAAAACAATAAAAGAAGCTATAATTATGAGTTTCGAAATCACCACTATATGTTGTATCACTACGGATATGATATACCTTTCCCAAAAGATTCCGCTCATTCTTTTGCCATTTCCATAGTTTATGTAAAGCATTTTCTGCTAATGCCAATATAGCACCTCCAGAATTTGTATATATTAACTTAACAACCTGCATCGACAAACAAGATGACATCATGATACAGAGAGCATAAAAAATCCTCCAAAAATAACTCTTATGCAAAGGAAAATGAATCTTTGATATCTAACAAAATCTAAGATGCTTACTTTACGATCATTAGAACTACCAGTAATGAAAACCTTCTACTTAACCATTGAATTATAAAAATATAATAAAAATGAAGTTTTTTTAAGCTCGTATGGGTGGAAAGGAATTGGCATACAAATCTTGTAAGGAAAGGTCTGCAACACATTCTAGTTTGAAAAACAATGGCAACACATTTGAAATAGATTGGATACATACTCTTGCTGGTAGCAGACTGTCAGGAAGTCGCAGAGTACGAAGCTGAGAACGTTCGCTGATCTCTGTCAGCTTCCAAATCTTTGATTTCTCTGCCTCATCAGGGATTCGTGGTTTGACATCTGGCATACTGCGATTATCTCCATTCTAAAACCAACAGATTGTGAAGTTAGCAGGGATTCAGGAAAATGCAAAATGCCAGTGTTTGCAGGAACTTAACAGTTACACTTTATTCTCTGTTAGCTTCACTAGAGAAACGAAGTTTGACATACTATCTAAATGGTTATCTATCTCCAACCAGTTAATATGTAATATTTAACGAACAAATTGCCTTAAAACAGTTCACGGGTGGGATTATGGGATTTACCAATCCAGTAACAGATGCCACTGGTCCACTTCTTTCAGCCATTGATAGACTCATTCCAGTGCTTGAATTTGGAGTTCCAAATGTGCCACCAATAGGACCCTAAGAACAAAACCATGCATTCAAAAAAAAAAAAACTGCAATACCACCCAGATAGAACAGAATAAGTAAAAGTATGATGACAAGTGTTTACCTTTGTGACTGACCCGGGAGGAGCTCTAGAGCTTTCAAGCGCACGGTTTGCCATGGAGTGCAAAATTCTGGAACCTTCAGCATTCGCTAGTATCTTGATTCCATTCTCAGTAGTTGAGACAGCCAGCAGAGTTCCTTCTTTGTTGATCCTTAAGCAAGGGGAAGACTGATAATATTCAGTTAGCAACCATTACTTTTAACTGCCAATTAGACCAACATAAATTGAGATCAAAATAGACTGTTACCGGCAATCCCCCGTCTGCAGGCGTTGTAGTTAATAGCTCAACACTATCCATGTCCCAAAATTTGACTTGGAACTCATCACCAGCTACCAAAAATTTATTCTTCATGGTATCGAACTGCACCACCCCCACGGACCGTTTCCCCAGTCCAAGGTAAGTCCGCTTTACAGCTCCTTCACTTTCATTCCATTCAACAATAAATGATTCCCCCTCCTTACTGGTACCACAAGAAAATAATCTACAACAAGAAAAGATAAAAGAGCATGAGCAAAAGGATGGATAAGTATAGCACAACAAGAATAGCAGGGAATCATTTACCTAGTTCCGTCAGCACAATATGCCATTGCCGTGCAAGATCGACCGGGAGCATCATAATCCACTCTAGAGCCCATGTTGTCATATAACCAAGCCTTTATTTTTCCATCAACAGCAGTTGAGAATATGAACTGACAGAAAGAACAAAATCCCCGTCACAACAATCTCAAGGGCCAAAGAGAGCAAATGTGAAGCTTGCACATAGAACAAAAATTTAGAGCAAGAAACATAATTTCTCGCATTGCTATACAGCAAGCACAGAAAAATATCACAAAATAATGAGTTTCAATTATATGTTTCTTGCTCTAAATTTTTGGAGACAGAAAGAATGTGTTGCAGATGCTTCTATTAGAATAAGTACATGTATTTGTATTTCTGTAGATAATATAAGCAGAAATAATATTTGAGATCAGGAATTCTAGTTGAGCAGAGAACATCAAATAGACACTTGGGAAAGGGACAATTTCAAGTTATGACACGCCCTAGAAAAAAGACCAAGAGACACTTTAAGTATACTACATTACCTGAATATTCTCTTTCTGGTGTGGGCACACCGAATAAACAGGTGCTTCATGGCCTTCAAATGTGTGCAATTTATTTCCAGTAACAGCATCCCAGACCTGTATAGCAACAATTTATATTAGCAGGATGATCTCATTATCTAAATTTGAAAGCATCAGCCAAGATGCAAACCTTGATTGTCTTGTCTTCTCCACAAGTCACAACACACAATTGCTGATTCGGTTGGGAGAAAGCAAGATCATTGACATTACCAGCATGAGCATCAATCTATAACGGTAGACAAATAAAATACATTTGAGTGTTTAGAATTCAGCCATTGTAAAGATCCAAGAATACTGCTCAGTGATCCAAACTGATAAAAACAATATTATCAGAATCTTACAGACAAGAAAAACGTTATAAACCAGGAACTAAAAGTTATTCCAGTGAACATATTCCATGACTATGAATCCACATTTGACAACAACTATCACTAAGCAACATAATCAGAGTGGTAACCTACTAGGAAAAAAACACAGAAGTTGGAGCAAATTCATATCATATATAGGGCCGTGAGACAAACCTCTAAATGATTCCGTAATTCATCGCCACCATGATACGAATAGATGTGCACAATATGCTTGGAATATGCGACACCTGAAATAGGTAGCAGATATTACGAGTGCTATATTACCATAAAAGTTATACAACAACCAGTTCTAAACCCAAGAGGGACACGAATACTTGACTCAACAATACATCCACAAGTTCATAGAATGTCTTACCGAGAAGACCTCCATCAGGACTCCAAACAACTCTGTTTACTGCTGCAGTATACTCGCTAGCAAGTGAAGCCTAATGCACAAGAATGAGACAGACAACGGTTAGCAAAAGGAAAAGATGTCTTCATATAATTATACATGGCAATCGTAATAGCTTTATGAGGTATGTCAGATAACTAGCTATTAACCCTGAGCTGTTCCTCACTAGAAAGAGAAGAAATTCTTTTTCTAGTGTTGTCTAAAAAACAAAAAATCTCCCACTCAATTTATATTTTAACTGTTACAATAGATAATAGAAATATGAAGTATACCTGAAGGTTCACAGTGCAAGAAGTAAGATCCCAAACTTTAAAGCTTCTAGAAACAAGCTTCTCCCTGCTGCCCACCTCCCATATTGCAATATCACCAAGATTCGTGCCGACTAGAAAAAAAAATGTAAATCCAACATAAGTGAACAGATTGTACTGAGAAGATAAAATTCATGCTGTCTGATAGATGTTTTGCAGGTAACTCTGGCATAGACATAATAAATTAGTCGCATGACGCATGCTTTAGTGCAGAAAACCAACCAAGAAGTATAGTTTGCTGTACTGGATGAAAATCCATGCTCTTAATGGCAGAACCCTGACTTAACACCCTGCTAACATTTTTGGGTAAATCATCTGTAGAATAAGGTGCATGAGCATGGCTCTGCCCTGGATATGTGACTGGCAAGACATTGACGGGAAGATTATTAACCTGAAAAATATTCAAAGAAACAGTGACTTATAAGATATCAAAGATAAATAAGCCAAAATAACAAATAAACAGCCGTCCAGAATATATGCTGATACCCCGTCTGAAATACCAAAAGCTCTGGGTCTCTTCAATACACTTTCAGAATCTGCCGTCTGATAATCCATTGCTAGGCTATTAGTTGGAGGAGTCCTGGGACGCTTTAGCATAGACACTGTAAGGAGGAGATGGCGAAAACAGTTTATGATGAGTTATCTAAGTGGCCAACAGAATGATACACACAACCAGTTTCTCCATTATAATTATTACAAAAATGGCAACAACGAAGTTCGGCGATAAGATGACACTTCAAGGTCTTAAAAATTATGCCTCTGTATCTATTATGCAAGAATATTATGACATTAAACAAAACAGCACATGTAAACATATGTTTCTCTATCTATTATCCACCATAAACGCAGTTTACCACTACAATTCTGGACAATGCAACTCGATTAAATATATTCATTTAATTTTTCATGCAGTCCAAGCTAACCACCCAAGTAATGGTAATGTAAACAACGGGTGGTACTTCGGGTAATCACGTGACTAATACTTTTACGTAAAAATAAACCTCCGACACAAATAAATCAGCAAATGAAGTTAGTCATGGCAACATTACCAGCACTGTTGGGGGCACCTAAGCCAATAGGCCCAGCAGAAACAGTAGGGTGTGATACAGATGGATTAGGCATCCAGCCAGCAAGAGATGTTGTAAGAGGAGCTGGTGTTGGCTGAAATGGCTGAACCAAGAGATAGGCATATAGACAAGTTAATTTCTGTGCTATATAAACTAATCCAACACAAAGGGCTTTTAATTATGGATCAACTTACACCGTGAGCACCTAATGGTGGGAAGCCTCCAACTTTAGGGACTGAACCCATTAAATGATTAGTTGCAGGGGAAGGAGTATGTGAGCCATTTGGATGCCCACAAGAATGGTCAACGAAGAGTGTTTTAATGTCCGGGTTAGGCCTAGGATTCTTGCAAAGCTGATGCTGCCAGTTCAAACTACAATTTAGCAGAAGCATATCCAGTTAGCCGCTCCGTCAAAAGCAAAACAGGAGAGAAACAATAAAAAACAAAGCGTGCACCATATGTTAAACGCACCTTTGATTTATTAAGGTTCTCAATCTTGAATTCTTCAAACTGGGGAATTGAAGTTTGTCCCGGAAGAGAGGATTTGCCTCAATAAGTTTTTTAAGTTCCCCCAGCATAATACCTCTTGCAGACTTAGTATCTCCATACTTGGAAAGCTGCTCATTTTCCCTTGAACATTACAAATAAATGGATAAGTAATAATAACACATCAACACCACAAGACCATGATTTCAATACTCAACCAGTTATCAAAATGAAACTTGTCTCTGTCATACTTGATTTCAGACAAACATAGTAGAAAGGTTTAAGAAAGTTGAGTCTCTACCTGAAGTTTGTCAAAGTCAAAAGCATGGTAATCTCCTTAAAAAGCTCTTCATTGAATGTAGAGAACACTTTTAACTCCTTAACAAGAATTTCAACTGCCTTGGCATGATCTTTCCTACGAAAGACAAAAGATAAACAGATGGGTAAATATATACCCTCAAGAACACAGTTGAATCTTGGTATCCAAAAAAAACTTACTTGTCAAGTGCTTCAAGGTATTTCTGCTTTCGAATCTCGAAAAATATTTTCATAGAGTATCTATTATCATCTACTTTAGTGAATCCAGAAAGGTACTTCTCTACATCGTCCCATTCACCAGCTGTTACACTGTCTTCAAAGTACCTCATGTTGAAGAAAAATCCAGACTCCTTCTCCAGCCTAGAAACCCACACAAGCCTCAGGCTTACATATAACACTAAACCAAATGGTACTATTCCAAGAACCAATCTTTTCAAAGATAATGCATCAAATTCACAATTAAAGCTACTAACTCTACACTAGCAAACAAAGCGGGAGCGCAATTAAAAGAAAAATGAAAAGAAAAAAGCTTTAACCTGTGTACAGTCTCTTTGAATTTCTCTTCGTCCAAAAACTGGAGTATCAAAAACACGAGTTCTCTGCTGAGCGACGACATAGCTTCTCTCCAAAACTAACAGATCGATCACAATACCACTCATGAAACACTTACAACAACCATCCACCAGAATTAGGGTTTTATCAAACGTCCTCCCACAGATAAAGCAAAATTGAAAAAGGAAAAATTAAAAAAAAAACAGATCTAAGAAACGAAAATCGATCGAATTCAAAAAGACGAATCCCCAGGAAGAAGAAGAAGCGAGATGCGCACGTGCGAGAATATACCCAAACAACAAGAAGGAAAAATAAGAGTTTTATTATACCTGTTGAATTGACTTTGAACAAGGGGAGAGAGAGAGAGAGAGACGAAACAGACTTTGAGAGAGCAGAGAGAAGAAGAAGAAGAAGAAGAGGAGAGAGAGAGAGACGTGGGCTATTTATGGGCGATTATTTCTGATTCTGTCTCATTTTCGGAGTTTCCTTTTTCTTTCTTTTTGATTTTTTGTTTTTCTTTTTATTACTATTATTTACTCATTTGTTTGTGTGGTCGTTGGGCGTTTATATTTAAATATTTTTTTAATAGAGCGTGTATTTTCTAGATAGGAATTTACTCAAAAAGCTAACTAAATGACAATTATTAATCTACCTCGCACCCCACCATAATAACCTCGTTTTTTATTTTTTATTGTTTTTTTTTAAATGACGTATTTAAGTGTAATGTATTTATGTTGTTTGCGAATCTAGTACATCACTGCTGTCTAATTAAATGCTTTCTCGTTAAGTTTCGACGTGGCTCGTTTTTTTGTTTTTCAAATGAAAACATTAATTAAGAGTATCTCAGAATTGGCTTATTTCTATTTCGGTGTAGAATTTAGTGCCTTGATATATTATCATTTATGACATCAACTAACCGTCAATAATAATAATTAACAAATCTTTTAAAAATTTCTGCATGATTTTTCTTGTAACAGTTGTCCAAAAAGATACTATGATCCTGTAACACAATAGTATAAAATAAGAAAAGTATAAAAATAAAAATGAGTAGTATATATGGAATGAATATGAACTTTGAGAAAAATATTAAGTCAGATGTGAAATTACTTTTCTAATTAGTATATATGGAATGAATATGAGCACCTAATTTGTTATTTTCTTATAAATTTATTTTCTTATATTAAGATTTATTTCTGAATAAAAATTTATTTTCTAAATATTAAGATTTTTGGAATTAATTTTGCTTTTGAAAAGTTTTAAATCTATGTATAAATGGTAACAAATAAACAAATGTAGAAATGTTTATCTTTAATATCTTTGTAAAAGTAATGAACAAAATAATTGTATTCCCGTCTCAAACTATTTAAATTAGAGAAATTCTCTACGATACCACCAAACAAATTTTTTTCCTTAAATACCATTAATTTTTAAAAGTTCTTTAGATACCATTTTTAAAAAAAAATCAAAATCAAAATTTCCAAAAATACCACAAACACAAAAATTAATTTTTAAAAGGTCTAGAATTAAAATTTTTGGGTTTGGGTTAACTATTGTACAATTAAGGTATAGTTTTAGAGGGTAGGGTGTAGGTTTTGGGTTTAGGGTTTAGTTTTGACCATTTAAAACTAATTTTAATTTTGTGGTATTTTTAGAACATTTGAAAAAAGTGGTATCTACGAAACTTTTAAAAATTGGTGGGATGGTTGGAAAAAAAACTTTAAAAAGTCGTATCTATAAGACTGCCCAATAAATTATTCCTCGATTATATAGTTCATTTGGCAAAAGATATAGAGATTATATAGTCCATTTGGCAAAGCGATTATGTAGTCTATTTGGCAAAAAAGAAATGTTTGGATCTTCAAAAGAATTAAAACACCGACCTTTGGTTGCTCAAGATGATTAACCATGGATTCCGCAACGCTTGCTAAACCAAAAGACACATTCCAAAGTTTAAAGATGCTCTTGCAGTGTGGTTTTGAGACTCTTCTTCTCGATAGTGCTAATTGTTCATGTACCGGATTTTGTTCAAACCGGATTTTGTTCAAACCGGATTAAATATGTCGATGTAACACATTCTTTCTTATTTTCTTTAATTTTTATCCTTTTTTTTATCTATGTAATATTGCCCCTATAGATAAATTATAGGTTAATTAGGTGAATATTGTGATACCAACCAACCATCGGAGCAACCCATGTACCGGATTTTGTTCAAACCGGATAAAATATGTCGATGTAACACATTCTTTCTCATTTTCTTTAATTTTTATCCTATTTTTATCTATGTAATATTGCCCCTATAGATAAATTATAGGTTAATTAGGGATTACCATGTGAAGCTCCATCGGTATTCAAGCGATACCAACCAACCATCGGAGCAACCCATGATATCATCCTCTCAACTCTCTCACCTCTCCCGCCTTGAGCACCCTCCTCCGCATTAGCCAACTCAACCTCCTCAGCCAAACCCTTAATAAACCTCACCCGATCTTTGCAAGGTCTAATAGTGCCAAAAATATTACCGCATCGCCATTTCCAATTCCACCAAATAGCCAACACAAATAACGTAGCCCAAGAAAAGTCTCCGATCCTAGCACTATCACCAAGGTTCCTATATAACCAACCAAGTAAATCTTGTTTTCAACCTAAACAATTGTATTACAATTTGTGATGTTATATACTTTGACTAATACCCTGTTAGTCAAAGTATATGCAAAAAAGGAGAAATGTGAAAGTGGATGGAAGCGAGAAAGAAAAGTATATTATTCTTCACATAAAATTGTTTGTGTTATTCTATATATTATTTACCATTCTACAATGTTTGATGTTTGAGCATTTGAAATTATGGAAGATAGGAGTTGAAAACAATTTTCTACGGAAAAACAACTTTTAACATTTTGGATAAATGATGAATTTTTCAGAACAATCCACGCGTATGCGCGAGTATTCACCTTGTTAATAGAGGAAATTTGTAAAAATATTCTCAAATTTTTTTTTTTTTGAAAACTAATCCCTCTTTTAGAAACTTTTAAAAATAACATTTTCTATATTTTTTTTAATCATCTAGATTTATGAATTACTACAAATTATGAGAACTATTACACAGACGATTACACAACGGACAATTTAGCCTAAACATGCGGGGACTACTCCAAACGGCTCTCTTTGCTCCACGATGAAAATCTCCTGGAAATATTGCCTCCAATATTAATTTGCATTCCCCGGGACTCAAACTCTATACCTGAAGGTGTATAAGCATTCATGAACCAGTCAAACCACTGGACCAATGGGGCTTCTACACCTTTTATATTTAAATAAACTTTTAAAACAAAAATGCTTAATCAAAATCAGATTTTTAATAATAAAAATCTCAAATAATCTTTTTAAATAAAAGTAAAAAATCATCTTATTTTGCGTCTAAAGGGAATCTAAGATTTGATTATTCCTATAATTAATTAAGATTTTATTGCAATATATTAAATATAGAAAATCTATAATAACGAAAATTTGTTATGCATTTATCTTTAAAAAAAACAAAATCTATAACTATGAAACTGAAAGATTTGATAATATTCTAGATTTGAAATTTTTTAAAGCTTCATATAGAGAAGAGTCGTCAGCTTCTTTTCTTTCAACGTTGAATGAAAAGTGAGTTTCTTTCATTTCTTCTTAAAATGGTACAAATGTTTGGGGTTTATGGAGATTGGGTGATGGATAAGGGATCATAGAATTTTGTGATTAAGCAGAACAAATGAGGTAAGTTGTTTCAAATCACTGATTGTATGAAATTTGTTGAATTGGTTCATACGGTTGCGGAATATTACGGCATAGATGCGTTGGTTGATGACATAGAGCTTAGTTACATGCTACCTAAGGCGATGTTGGTGATTATGCCAAACGATTCTCCTCCTGTGTTCATTAATAATGATCGACAATTCGAGAGTATTCTCGAAATATGTCGATCAACTTTCCTTCGTCTTTGTGTTTCAATGAAGAAGAAAAATCAAGAATCTCAAGATATTACTCTTAGTACTCCACTGGTTGTTGAAAATGATGGTGGCCGAGCTAAAAAAAAGACAAAAATCAGTTCAGAGTGTTGGAGATGGGAATGTTGATGATTTTGTTCTTGAGAATTTGGATAACGGGAACTTTATTCACGTCGGTGATTATTTCAAGAACAAGGCAGATTTCGCTTGGAAAATTTGAATGCTTTCGATTCAACAAAATTTTTGGTATATTATCTCCAAATCAACTCCAACACTGGTAGTGGTAAAATGTGTGGATAGTAACTGGAAATGGAGAATCCGAGCAGCATCAATGAATCTGTTGTCAGAGAACTTCTGGGTCAAAAAATATATTGCCAAACATACATGTTCTACCACCGCAAGATTCATGACATTGCCACGAGGTTCAGCTAAAGATTTAAGCAATCTTATGGTAGGAAAGTTTGGTGATCTTAGTTTGAGTATGAAGCCAAAGGTGATCGCAATGGCAATGAAAAACGATTTTGGTCTTGACATCAACTATTGGAATATGTGGAAATCTAAAGAGGTTGCACGTGAAGTGGTTCGAAATTCTCCGGAGGAAAGTTATACGCAACTTCCACAGTATATCCAGAAGATCAAGAAGGCTAACCCTGGCACAATGGCGTGTCTTGAGGTTGATGCTTATAATAGGTTTAACTTCTTATTCCTTTCATTTGGTGCATCTATCAAAAGCTTTCATTTCTTGAGGAAAGTTATTGTAGTGGATGGTACCTTTTTAAAAGTAAAGTATCGGAGAACTTTGTTAGTTGCAACAGCTCAAGAATGGTAATTATAATATTTTTCTTTTGGCCTTTAGTATTGTGGATTCTGAAAACGACGCGTCGTGGGAGTGGTTTTTCATAAACTTGAAATCGGTGATATTAGATGATCCTAGACTGGTAGTTATATCTGACAGGCACATATCTATTGCTAAGGCTGTTGAAAATTTTTATCCACTTGCGCAACGTGGAATTTTCATTTATCACTTGCAAAAGAACATCATCACAAAGTTCACATGGAAGTATATGGTTCGACTTGTTAAGAAAGCAGCAAAAGCTTACAAGGAGACATAATTCAACGAGTTATTTCATGAGATTCATACTCAAAATCCAAATTTGAGCACATACCTAGAGGAGGTTGTTTTACACATGTGGTCGCGAGCTTACTTCCGTGGAGATCATTATAATATAACTACAAGTAACATAGCCGAGTCGATCAACACCGTGTTTAAAGAAGCTCGAGAGTATCCCATTGTGCCAATGCTTGAGGTGATAAGAGAGAGAATTACATAGTGGCTTTCCGAGCGACGAGAAAACGCAGCAAAACATTCTACTTTGGTCACGCCAATGGTGGATAAGAAACTCAAGAAACGTTTTGCTTTGTCACATAGGTTTAATGTGCAAGAGGCAAACCTTCATGAGTTCGAAGTAACTGAACAATCAAACAAAATTGTTGTTGATTTTAAGGATATGACATGTACTTGTCGAGTGTTTGATGTTGACAAAGTACCATGTGAACATGCCATTGCTGCTACGATGAGTTGGGGAGTCGATCCACAATTAGTAGTAGATTGTTACTACACAAAATCATACTGGTTTTCAGCATGCTCAGAGTGTATACGAACTAGAGAGAAGCTTCTTGATACAAAACTCTCTAGCATGGTCTGCTCCAGCGACTACTTCTGCTGCCAGTTTCTTCTGTATGCTCTCTATATTAAAGTCAGAGAGACCCACATGCATATCAAAATCCAGTGCAAGACATTCAATATACTTCAGTGCATATATTCCACAATCTCATGATTGTAAATTCCGTGGAATGTTGTTACACGTTTTGATTGTGTATCGGGTGACGGTTGCACCTTGATCAAGTGAGAAAGTTAAACAGCTTGGCATACGGTTTGAAAAACTCAAACATGTCCTTGTCATCAATAGGTGATATGCTTCTATCATACACATAAATCTTCTTATGAAGAATTGAGATATCCAGAGCAATTCAGTGATTGTTCCTTATGTTTAATACGCCATAAACATCATCGACATCCACTCCAAGTTTCTTCTTAGTTTTTCCGCATCGTAGTAAGATACTGTTGAAATAATCGATCAACATACCACTCCAAACAAATTCTTCTGAATTTTCAGAGAAGTCTTTGTAGATGCTATGTATTAAGACTGTGAAAGGTACATCCATGAATGCCAATATTTCACTTCGGAATGGGCATGAGACCTTTGATAATCTCTTTTTTAGCAAAGACATACCAGCATTGATGTGCTGTAACAAAAAAAAAAGTTAATCACATAAAACACTTCAGAGTGTCTAACTATTGATTTAACACTTGGTCGTCTAACCACTGTTTTGGTGTCATAAGGTAAAAAAAAAAGCTTTTATCCACATCACCATCATATATCCCTAAATCAACAAACATATCTCTACAAACAACAGTTATCATAATTACCATGGAAATTATGATAAAAGATGTCATAAAATAGCATACTAGTAAATAAACAAAATCGAATATATACCATGGAAAACAAATTCTTCCATGAATTTTGCTACTCTTTTGCAAGTCTTTGACTTCTTTCCTTAGACATTCCAACTTTGATCGGATATCAGAGATATCATAATTACGCTTCTTAAAAGAAGCAGTAATTATGTTGTTCAGCTCCATGATATATATATATCAAAGTATTCTTTCGTCACCATGTTAATAACACCTTGTAATAGTATTATAAATTTGTTAACATTATATCCAACACCTGATCAAACACACAAAAAATATATATACAAGCAACTTTATTGTGTATATGAAAGTTCTCAACTTTATTGTGTTTTGCATGTATACGATGCAGAATATGAAAGTTCTCAAAAAAATACATGCAACTTAGAATATGCATGTCAGATAAAAAAAAATACATTCAACTTACTTTTCATGAGCTATGATTGAATATGAACCGAATGTAAGTTTAATGTAAAATGTATATTTTTTCTAATATAAATTGATTGCATAGGGGTGATGCTATATATAGAGTTTTGACTTTAATGATGATAGAGCTAGGAAGATTTGTGTACAGTAAAAACTCTATAAATTAATAATGTTGGGACCACGATATTTTATTAATTTACCGAAAATAGAAACTTTCTATAATTTTTAAAAAATACTTTTTATTTTAAAATTTTTAATTTATATTATGCTATATTTTTATGAAATTAGTTTATTCTCTTTGTTTGTTTATACTATATCAAATAATGATAGAGTTATAAACAAATTTTAGTTCTAAGAAAAAAACAAACAACACTAAAATGATATATAAATATATTTTAGTCATGTTTATATAGCATATATTAATTTATGATATTATTGGGACCATATATTTACATAGGATTTCTAAAAAAATATTATCTTATTATCTTATAGAATTGTGTTATATTTTACACCGGCCCGACTAAGGACCGACCAAATTTATTAATTTAGAGAGTTTATTAATTTATCGAGTATTAATTTATAGAGTTATATCTTCTTCTTTTTTTAATAAATAATGTCAAAGTAAATCTATTCCATATCTATATAGATATCTAAATATCAATTAATATCAAAATATATATATTTTTTCATAATATATCCTAAATACCTAAACTAAATTAATTTCGAATTTTTTTTTAAAAAAATTAAATTATCAGAATATAAACTTTTATTTTTTAACAAAAATATTAGTTTTCAAACTTTTTAAAACAAGGGTTAGTTTTCAAATTTTGCGAAATTTTTGGAATATTAAACCAATTTTCCCTAGTTAATATATAATTGGATGTATAGATTTCGTAGAAAAAGATTTTCATTGAGGGATAACTAACTATATCCATAGAACAAACAATTTGTATAAACAAAATATCAAATGAAATGACATACGAAAACTAATCCTTACTCATATAAAACTTTTTGGGAATGAAAAGTAGACAGTTTTGTAGACAAAATTGATCCTGATTAAAAAAAAACTCCACAAACGCATAAACTCTAATGCAAAAAACAAAAGTTGTATATTTGAGCCTATGGAATAAACTCTAAAACCAATTTTGTTTGCTAAAAAATAAGTATTTTGATCCATCATTTGGACACTCCACAATATTATAAGTAATTGCAATTAATTATCAGCACATGAGTCGTTATATTAAGCCCATGTTAGTGAAGCATCACCTCAAATAGAGTTTCATGATGAGAACAAACATTCCTTTCTGATTATTTAGCGATTTAATCAACGTAATGTTGTTATAACTACAGCTACTCAGTTTTGATTTTGATTTTGTTTTTGTTTAGTATTCTTTCCAAAGAACATCGCAGAATCATCTTATTCTGTCTCTTCATTTGTTTAATATTTTTGAAACATTTTCCCGATGAGTTGTCGTGACTCATCAGCCGGCCCTCGGCAACTTCAAAATTTGAATGATCAAATATCCTCAACCTATAATTATAATAAAGTAAAACTTTATAGTTAAAATATAGATTTCTATAAAACGGATACTAACGTTCAAATTTTAATTTCTTCTTTTGGTTATGCAAGCTTTATTTTTGGTATCAGCTTTATTTTTGGTATCAGCTTTATTTTCTTAAAAATTCGTTTATATTCAGCGAGAAGAAAGAGTTACACAACAAATAAATAGTTTATATACGACCAGAAAAAGTTTATACGACCTCTCTCTCTCTCTCTCTCTCTCTCTCTCTTCCTCTGTTTATCAATCTCTCATCGAGACGAAATTAGAGCTACTCGAGGCTTTTTAATTTGCTGTTTCCTTCTCCAGAAATAAATCGTTACTTTTCGTTTTTGTTTTTCTCTGTTCCACAATAACGAGGAAGAATCTAGAGCCAAAGAGCTGAAATTAGGATTATTTTTTGTTTTTGGGTTTGTTCGAAGATGCAACTTTTTAATAGCTGTTGTGGAAAAGGATTTGATGGGTACGTATTGGTTTATCTTTGATTTAATCGAGCCGATGATTGTGAATTTGGTTGATTTTCCCTTTCCTGGGTTGCTGCAATTGATATGTACATGTCATGGTTAGGGTTTAAGATTTTATGTCATTCGAGTTTTGGAGCTTATTTGTCTCTAACGGTTTTATGTAAAAGTTTCTTCTTTGGTTAGAAATGAGTCTCTCTTATGTCTGAACATAGTTGAAGTGGTTTTAGGGTAATCTTATTGCATTACTTACCGCTATGTTTATAGATCACATGAAAGGGATGATTGATTCAACTGTTGTGCATTTTCAGTATTTATTGTTTCTGAATGATATAAAAAAAAAAAAGAGTTTTGAGAAAACTGAGGTTAAGTTTGGTTTGATTTCAAAATCACACAGGAAAGAGAAAGAGAAGACAGAGCCATCTTGGAGGGTATTTTCATTGAAGGAACTTCACGCGGCTACAAACAGTTTCAATTACGATAACAAACTCGGTGAAGGTCGATTCGGGAGTGTGTATTGGGGTCAGCTATGGGATGGATCACAAGTAATTTGATTTCTTTAACCTTAAACTGTTATCTTGGACTTGCTTTTTGTTCAAACTTGATCTTGTGCGGTTATTAATTTGCCTTCTTGCAGATTGCAGTCAAGAGATTGAAGGCATGGAGTAGCAGAGAAGAGATAGATTTTGCTGTGGAAGTCGAGATTCTTGCTCGTATTCGCCACAAGAATTTATTGAGTGTTCGTGGCTACTGTGCGGAAGGACAAGAACGTCTTCTTGTATATGATTACATGCCGAATTTGAGCTTGGTCTCGCATCTTCATGGCCAACATTCAGCTGAATGCCGTCTAGATTGGACGAAGCGAATGAAGATTGCGATAACCTCTGCACAGGCCATTGCGTGAGTCTCAGAATAAAAAATTGTTCTATAAAAAGTTAAATTATGCCTTAGTTTCTGACATTTTTCTTCTTCGTACAGCTACCTACACCACCACGCAACCCCGCACATAGTCCACGGAGACGTGAGAGCTAGCAATGTGTTGCTAGATTCTGAGTTTGAAGCTCGGGTTACAGATTTCGGATATGGTAAACTGATGCCAGATGATGCTGAAGATGGAGGAACCGCCAGAGCCAAGAGTAATAACTCGTATCTCTCACCAGAATGTGTTGCATCAGGAAAAGAATCAGAAACGGGCGATGTGTACAGCTTTGGTATCCTATTGCTGGTACTGGCTAGTGGCAAGAGACCAATGGAAAGGCTAAACCCAACAACAACTCGGGGTATAACGGAGTGGGTCTTACCTCTTGTATACGAAAGAAAGTTTGGTGAAATCGTGGATCAGAAGCTGAGCGGAGAGGGTGTGGAAGAGAAGCTGAAGAAAGTAGTATTGGTGGGGCTTTTGTGTGCTCAGACCGAGCCAGAGAAGAGACCAACAATGTCTGAAGTGGTGGAGATGCTGATTAATGAATCAAAGGAGAAAATAAACGAACTCGAAGCCAATCCGCTCTTCAAGGATCCAGATAACAGCAACGAAAACAATGGAGAGCATGAGGTTGCGGAGGCAAACTCAGAAGAGAATGATCAACATCAACAACGAGAACAAGAATAGGAATATTTAGGCACAGAAATTTGTTTTCTCAGATTATTCATCAAACTCAGAAGAGAATGATCATCATCACTCGATTTGTTCATATTTGCCAGTTCTCTTTATCCATCACTCGATTTCGAGGTATTGCTTTTTTTTTTTAATTGGGTGTGTTGTTCGTTCATAACGTTGATTTGATTACTGATATTGGAGTTTGTAAGGTGTGGTATGGCTCATAAACACAATTGTGTTAACTTATGATCTTCTTGAAAGACTCAAACTTTTTCACAATGAGCTGAATTTAGGATACATGAGTCAGGTGTGGTTCTTGGAAGAAGATGATCGGATCAGAAGGATAACAGAGATTACAACAGGTGTGGTTCTTGGAAGAAGAGATTTGACACTACTCATGGTCTTCTTCTTCATTGGTTCCAAGCTCCGGTGAACAGAGCTGGACCGAGAAAGCTTCGGAACTCCAACCGCCATACTTGCAACAAAGACAGAACATGACATCTCTTTCTAAAGCTCTCGTTTTTTTCTGGTCTTGTGAATGGCGTGCACAGAGGATAAGACAGACACGATTGTCCACCTTAAACGCATCTCACGTTCTGCGTTGGTTCTTGTGACTTTAAAACGCGTCTAAATTACGTTTGCATTTTCACTCACAAATTCAGATTTCGTATTGAAAAAAAAAATTACAAATAAAGAAAAAGTGTTACAAGAAGAATTCACAAGTTTATTATTACAGTATATATATGTATAAAGGATTAACAAAAACCATTTATAACATAGACGGTTTTTGTTGAAAATTGAAATCATTTCTCAAGGATTTTTGCTAGATCAACACTCTCTTCTTCATCTTCTTTTTCTTCTGCTGTGGATGATTCTCTGACAGATATTCCATGTCCAGACAAGGAGCAACGAAGAACAGAGTTAATCTGCTTCCTTAATCTGGCATTATCAATCAGAACTTCTGTTAGCATCTTCCTTACTACATCATCTGTTCCACGTTCTTCCTCAGATGTTGTTATCTTCAGCTTTTGTACTTCTTCTGAGAGAAGCTGCGTCTGTTTTGAGATAAAGGAAGAAAACATTAACTTTTGTGTCTCGACATGAGGAAACTCGGGATCAAAATTTCGTTGGTGGAAGCTATACCTCAGCAATTAGAAGACCTATTCGGTTATCAGATGTTGCTAGTAGTTCAATGGCTTCAGATGTTGATGACGACTCCATGATTAATTTACTGTCCTCTTCGATGTGGAACTTGACATTGCTCTCTTGAAGCCGATTCTGTAGAACATCAAACTCATGGAACAACTTCTTGTTTGCGGTTTTTGCTGTTTCTTCTCTATCCTTCTCCCGTTGTACAATCCTCTGAACATTGCATGAGATTCAAGCGTTAAAACTACTGGATTTTCTAATTGTTCGACGGCACAACACACTTGAATATATCTCCTGCAAAGAGAATATATTAGTACCTCCATCTCCAGTTTTTCTTTCATCGTGCGGCTAAGCTCTTGTTTAACTTCCGATTGAGTGGTTCGGAGAGACTTGACCTCTTTGACAAGAACCTTCAATTCTGCTTTTGATTTCACTTCCAACTCTTCATGTTCTTTACGCAAATCCTCAAACATGTCTCTTACATCACCGATCTGCTGCAGCACCATTTGATTTTCTTGAACAAGTAATTGGTTTGTAGTCTCAGTCTGCGCTTTTTCGTCCTGTAAGCGGGATTAAAAAAATATATATATATCATTGTTGAATGCAAATGAAATCATCAGTGAAAGATACTGAGAAAGCCACATACCTTTATAGAGTTTAACAACGATTCCATTTCCATGCATTGCTTGCGGAGTTCCTCCATATCCCACTGAATTTGAGTAAATCTCTCCTTTTCGTTCACAACTGTTTGCTCCATGCCTTGTTTGCAGCTCTCTCGAGTTGTTTCAAGTTCAGCCTCTAAATCCTTCACCTACAAGACAAATCCCAAACAATACAAAGCAACATATTTTATCCATTCACAGAGAGCAATATGGCATGGATACAAGACAATCGTGACACCAATCACTTCAGTTGATTTAAAGCAGTATAAGACATTGAAAATAATGTGATAGTTGTCCACACCTTTGTTGACAAAAACTGTCGAACAGCTAACTCCTGATTCAGCCTTGAGATAAGATCTTCTGTGTCAGCTTTTGCTGTTTCTAGTCTCTGCTTTAACGTATCAATAACCCTCTTTAACTTACTCCTTTCCCCGGACTGAAATACAATAGCCAAATCCTTGTGAGTCTCAGCATTTTCACCGACTGCACCATAGATGTTTCCACGAGTTTCCTTATGAATTACCATTGAGCCATTGTTGACTAAATCAGGTTCCCCAGAAACTGGCGCCTCAGAATCCCTTACGTGAGTAATACCACTTTCAATGCTCTCTGTTTGAATCTCTCTATCACTTCCATCCAACCTCTGAAATCTATCTCCACTAGAAATGCCCTCTCCGGTTATGGTACTAGTTTCTGCAGCTCCAGCAGTTAAAGAACTCTTATCAAGAAGTCCATATTCTGTGATTAATTCATGCCAATCAGTCACATTTTCTTCAGAAGTTGAATTCCTTGAGACAGGATTTCTGAGACTAGCTTCACCATGCTTCAGAGTTGAGGCATCAGATGTCTCATCAGCAGAATCACTGACATGATCAATAGTAACTGATGAACTACCAGGAACATCAGAACTGGTGTTAGGCAGAAGTGAAGAAACGTCTCCAGAGGTATCTTCAGTTTCTTGATATTCATCACTGAAATCTGAAGAGAGCAAAGAGTAAGAAGCAAATTAGTACATAGGCACAATAAATGAAAGGTTTCCAAACAACATTACAGAATCAAATTCCCCAATCACCGTACAAATATAAAGGATGACAGTTCAGATAAATTCGCTTCCTCTATGTATTATTTTACTAGCCAGAGAAAAAGTAGAAGTTAAGGAATAGCACATACATGACCTGACAGCAGCTTCTAACTCGAGAAATGTCGCTATCAGAGCACTTCTGGATATATCAATATCTGACAAAAGCCGATTCATCCAATCTTCTAGAGAGCACCTCCTCTGCAAAAGACTAAACATTTTGAGAATATTTTTTGCTGTCACTAATCTTAGAGCTGTGAGAATCGATATCTACCTCTTCCAAAAGCGTCTGGTTTTTCATTCTCAGAATATTCTTTGGAGGTGCCTGGGGTAACCTTTTCCTTGCAAACTCCTTTCTAATCTGGAAAGTTGGAATTTATAATGACAACGGATGGATATCAAATTCAAGCAACTCATAGTTGTTTAAAGAAGCGTTGTAGGATTTCTAGGCTCCCATACATGAAAAATGAGCAAGCCTGAGCTAAGACAATAGTATTGAGGAGTGAAAGTACTCACTGACGAATATAACTCCAAGAAATCATTGAATCTTCTAAGTATCAGCCTAGAGGAGGTGATTCCCTCGGGAGACTGTAGCGCCACTTGCACTCTGTAAAACTGATAAGGGCAATAATAAAAGGCAAGAAAAATCAGGAGAATTTTGAATATTACTAGCATATGATAAATCAGGTGCAAATTAGTCAATGCATAAGAAACCTTGCGAAATCAGGAAAGAAAATTATGTGATTCTAGTCATGGGAATAGAAGAGCAAGTTAGAAGGAAAACTAGCAACACGGTGATTCATACAGACCATGTTCTAGCAACAGTTTCGTACAAAAGAAACAAATATGCGTAGAGATGATACATACCACAGCAGGATCTGAAACATTGGATTTGGGAAGGTCAACCCAAGAGGGAACAGTGACACAGTAACTCCAACCAGTTTGAGAATCATGTGGCCAAGCAGTGTTTCGCCCTTCCTAGGAACAAAAAACGTCAAAAACTGAAAACTAAAATCTAAGAATGCTTGCTAATGTTAAGTTATATCAGAGCTGCTCTTTTCTCCATAGTCCATAGAATACCGTCAAGTAATTGCAAAATTAGCAAAGGCTAACAAAACTTATCTCACGAACCGATTCAACAGAACAAGGCAAATTCCTATTTAATGTCCCAAGGGAATAGAGAATCAATCTTCCAGAAATTCAAGCAGCAATGAACAATGAAGCATACCAACTAGAAATCTACGTCCCAAGATTTCAATAGATTCCAGAGACCTTGAGAAAAAAAACACATGAAGCAACTAAGCACCCTAGCCAATACAAAAGGCATACCCATTTCCGAGGAGGAGCACTCCAATCCATCCCCAGAGGTAACGGAGATCTCCCGTCATGGCGATGCTCCGGAGATGCCGTCAGATCGGCAACCGCTTCTTCGCGACGGCGATAATCATCGTCCTCGCCGTGGAAGAAAGGACCAGGCGAGACGAACCGGTGAGATAGCGGCTCGCCATAGGGACCGGTGACATTATAGTTGAAATCGAGAAAAGAGAGATCATGCTCGTACATATTCATCCCTTTCACCAATTTCTCTTCTCTCCCAATTTTTCCTCTGCTTCCTCCTCTTCTTCCCACCACCACCCAGTCAAAACGGCTGCGTTTTGTTTCCTACGGATCCTCTTTATAAGTTTAGTTCTGTACCAGCAATTACAAAAGTCGCTCTCGTCTAGTGGTTTGACTGGCTGATAGATGACCCTTCAAAACCGCGACCCGAGTTCGAAGCGACTTTAATGAGCAGTGAAGATAAATCCAATTAAGTGACGGCATCGACCGTCACAGTCGTCCCGATTATCCGTGACGATAGCAAGTGCCGTCTGAGCTCTTTTTTTTTTTTTTTTTGTTGGAAATCTCTATATACACTTTTTCCTTCTGGTAATGCTATGTGTAATAATCGGAGATGCTTCTGCGAAATCCAGTAAAATCTCCCAAAGTATCAATCTTTTTCTCAACGATCGCAGAATCTATATCCAATGATTACTCTCATTTCATCTCAATTCTTGGAGACTGCAGCACGACGGAGCAATTTAAGCAACTGCATTCCCAAAGCATTGCTCTAGGTCTAGAACCAAATCCAACAATCCAAAAGAAGCTTTTTGTTTTCTACTCTAGTCGTTTAAGTGGGGAAATGGGTTATGCATGTAAGTTGTTTGTGAAAATACCTGAACCAGATGTGGTCGTGTGGAACAATATGATCAAAGCTTGGTCAAGAGTGGATTGTGATAAGGAAGGTGTTGGATTGTATTTGAATATGTTGAAGCAAGATGTGACTCCTGACGGCCACACATTTCCTTTCTTGTTGGGCGGTCTTAAAAGGGATGGAGCTTTGGCTTGTGGTAAGAAGCTGCATTGCCATGTTGTGAAATTCGGATTGGGTTCTAACCTTTATGTGCAGAATTCTCTTGTACAAATGTACTCTTTATGTGGACTAATGAATATGGCTCGTGGGGTTTTCGACAGGAGATGCAGAGAGGATGTGTTTTCTTGGAACTTGATCATCTCTGGGTATAATAAGATGAAACAATATGAAGAAAGCGTGAAGCTTTTTGCGGATATGGAGAGAAATTTGGTTTTTCCAACTTCTGTTACCTTACTTCTTCTTCTCTCCGCTTGTTCCAAGGTAAGGGATAAAGATCTCTGTAAAAGGGTTCATGGGTATGTTGGTCAGTGTATGAAAGAACCCAGTTTGAAATTGGAGAATGCTTTGGTCAATGCATATGCTGCGTGCGGGGAAATGGAAGCAGCAGTAAGAATTTTCAGGAGTATGAAGACAAGTGATGTGGTTTCTTGGACTTCTATTGTGAAAGGTTTTATCGAGCTAGGGAATCTAGAATTGGCAAGGACATATTTTGATCAGATGCCAGTGAGAGACAGAATATCGTGGAGTATTATGATCCATGGTTACCTACGAGTTGATTGTTTTAATGAATCTCTAGAAATGTTCCGTGAGATGCAAAACGCAGGCATGATACCCGATGAATTCACTATGGTTAGTGTTCTCACAGCTTGTGCTCATCTGGGTGCCTTGGAGATAGGTGAATGGGTTAAAACATACATAGACAAAAACAAGATCAAGAACGATGTTGTTGTAGGGAATGCTTTGATCGATATGTATTTCAAATGTGGGTGTTCTGAGAAAGCTCAGAAGGTTTTCCATGAAATGGGTCAGAGAGACAAATTCACATGGACAGCCATGGTTGTTGGTCTTGCCAACAATGGGCAAGGTCAAGAGGCCATTGAATGTTTCTTTCAAATGCAAGAGATGTCAATACAACCAGATGAGATTACGTACCTCGGGGTCCTCTCTGCTTGTAACCATAGTGGTATGGTAGACCAAGCCAGAAATTTTTTCGCCAAGATGAGAAGCAGCCATGCGATTGAGCCGAGTTTAGCACATTATGGATGTATGGTTGATCTGCTTGGTCGAGCTGGGAATGTCAAGGAAGCATATGAGATCATAAGTAATATGCCAATGAAACCAAACTCGATCGTGTGGGGAGCTCTACTTGGTGCTTGTAGACTTCATAATGATGAACCAATGGCTGAATTGGCAGCTAAAAAGATTCTTGAGTTGGAACCTGATAATGGGGCTGTTTATTCTTTGCTATGCAGTATATATGCAGCTGGCGAAAGATGGGAGGATTTGCGAGAAGTGAGAAGAAAGATGATGGACATAGCAACAAAGAAGACTCCAGGCTTTAGTTTAATTGTGATAGACGGTGTTGCTAACGAATTTGTTGCTGGAGACAGATCACATTTTCAATCTAAAGAGATTCACATGAAACTTGAAGAATTAGCACAAGAGTCGACATTTCCTGGGTACTTGCCTTATACATCCGAGTTATTGTTCAAGGTTGGGTAAGATAATTTTGACAGAGTTTAGCTTTTGAGTGTGTTGCTTCTAAAGTCAGGGATAACTGTTAAGGATTATAGAGAAACCTGAGACATGAACAGATCCATAGATTGTCACTGTCAAAATTCTTGTGAATGCTGTGTGTGTGGATAAGAGACATCACAAGGTTCAGTTAAGTGTTCAGCACAACCTTCAGTTAGAGACTGGATCCAGCTGGATCCAGTAATGGAAGCCTACAGGGGAAACTGAACAAATAACTGGAAGATCACTCTTCAGGCAAGTATCTGGTGGCCCAATCCCACCAGATCACTTAGGGAATCTGGTTTCCTGAAGTGGCAATGTACAGACTGAGCACCGCCCTCTGACCCTCTACAGAAGCCTGACATGTCTCATCAACAACCAAAAGTTTCTAGAACTCAGAGCTAAACCTAATCAAGGTTGCACCTGAAGATTTACCCATGCTTGGTTTATATGATCCACACAGTTATGTGACTGAGTGTGTCTGCCATTTTAACAAGAGTCATGGTAGATCGTGGGCAATACAGAAGGAAACAATCAGGGTAATTCTGTGGACTCTATCACAGTTCAAAAGTTTGTGGAGGGATAAACAAAATCACCTCCACTTTGTCCAAGGGTGAGAAAAAAACCTCTTTTCAAAGATATTCACACCATTTTGAAGTACCATATAAAAGGTAAGATCTCACACAGCTTTACGGTTTGAATACACGAATCAATATGTTTGTAACTGCTTATTTCTTGTTACTGTTATAAATAATAAATTTAATTCTAAAATTATTTGAGCATAATCATTAAATTCTAGGGGTTAGATTGGTCACTCCGTTTAACAAAGCGGTTAAATAGTAAATAATTTTTTATTGAAAATATTATATATTATTTAAAATAGAAATAATAATTTAAAAATTTTAGTTTGATTTTTATATATTTATATTAAAGTTAAGTATATACCTATATTTTTCAGAAATAAAAAATAAAATATTTTATTTAAAAAAAAAATACAAACGTCCGTTTAATAATTGGGACGGTTGCAAACGGACATACGTCCAAACGAGGTAACCATTCAAAGCCTACATCTAGTACCGAAGCTCGAAGCATCAGATTCCGTAGATTTAACTATGTAATCAAAATCAAACTTATGGCGAATCAGAATCTTTAACTAGTAAAGGTTCACTAAACTATTTGTAACTATCACTCTGCCCCATACAATAATAAGGGCAATAATAATCAACTACTTGACAGACCCAGTGAACAATAAATGAATGCTTAACGCCTTGCACATGTAGTATCTTTTTAGCATCAAGCTTCCAAACTAAAAGAGAGTAAAGACTTCAATTTGCAGTAACTCCAAAGAATACAATGAAATTTGATAAGAATTGGGAGGGATATGTTTTTCCTGAATCACGAGCTTACCAGAACTAGAGAAACATAAACGAGGGAAGTAGACACTTTTATGGTCTCATGCATTTGACTAAAACGTCCACAAATCTCTTGTACATGTGCTGCTTCATGTACATCTTCTCAACTTTTTCACGTCCTTGGCTACCTAGTTGTAGCCTTGTAGATGGGTTTCTAAGAAGAAACAAGAGATGCTGAGCTAAAACTTTGTTACCTGGCCTCCCCACAGGATGAAGCAGCCCTGTAGCATTGTGCTCCACTATCTCTCTTGTTCCTCCTGCGTCTGTTCCAAGCACCTGGTCTCATGTAAAAAACAATGCTTACAATGAAAATTCTTGTCTCTCAGGAGTTAGAAAACACAGACTTATTTGTCGTTTGTTTCTCACCGGAAGACCATAAGCCATTGCTTCAATAGTCACTCTCCCGAATGTTTCACCAATTCCCTGTTTCACAAATTGAAGAAAAGATATACGAAATTTGAATAACGCTTCAAATAGCATTTTGACAGTGTCTGTCTTTAGCGAGCCATAATAGGATAGAGATGAGAAAAATTACCTGGGAGTTTGTTACATAGACATCTGCTGCAGAGTATAACGAGGCAACACGAGTGGTTGCTAGAGTCCACAGAACCGAGTTCGATAAGTTTCCATTGTTTGACAAGAAGCTCAACATTTCCTTAACGTATGCAACTTTGTTGCTCTTGGAGCCAACTGATCCAAGAAGAAGTTTAAGGTCTTGTTTCCTTGTTGCGTTGCCAGACAACAACAGCTTTCTTTTACCCGTGGCAGAGAGAATGGATGGATTGTCGGTAGGAGGAGACGCAATTTTCATCTTCCGTGATGATCCTCTTAAACGATGTCTGACAGAAAGACTAATCTTTTCTTTCCTAGTTCCATTGAGGTTCTTGATTTTGGACTGATTGCTTTTAGCTACTTGTTCTTGTTCTCTCTCTAGTGCCAAGGCAGCAGATTCAAGGAGAAGAAGTTGTCCCTTTCCTGGGTTTATGCTGCTAAGAGACATCACAAGCATATCCTTATCTGTCAAACCAAACTCCGTTCTAACCGATTGACGTAGTGTTTGTCTTTTCTCCTTCATCATCTCCATGGTCAGTGATGGAGTATTTAGCGAACTGGAAATCCCGGCTACGAAAGCCAACTCATCATTAACTGACAGCGGAACGATAACCGGCTGAGACCTAAGCTTTATATGGTCCTCTTCACACCATGTTAACCATTGTTTGCTTTGTACTTCAGATAGAAAAATTAGCAATTTAACTCGGTCAAGCACAGGTTTCGCTCTATCAAAGTACTCTCGTCGGTTTTCCATTACCCACCAAGCGATTTGACTTCCACCAGCTGGAAAGTGATCCATGTATTGATCTGGGAGAGAAGACAGGAGATTGTAACAAACATCATGATGGGTATCCACAGTTAAGGCAGATAAGGAATATTGAACATGTGTTACTAACCATTGTTTTGATGAACAAAAACGATATATATGATTTCACTAATAGAAAATAATATAAAGTGAGTATGCTCCTACATGACAACTTATGTTATAAGATGCATTTTCAAATAATATGGTTGAAGAATGAATGAGCTATAGTACACAGTCATAAACATGATGGTCAATATATGCTTGTGCAAATAGTGATCTCAAAGAATCGGCAGACCTACGTCATAATCTCAAGTTTCAAGGTCGTCCATGGAGCCTTACCTATCCATGAAGCACAAACTGCTGATCCTGCAATGACAAGATCTGCTTTCATGGCAGTTTTGAAGCTAAGCTCTCCTTTGTCTTCAACCACTTTGATCCTTCTCCTGGTGAGCTCTTGCATCAACCCACCCCTTCTGCTCAGAACAACAGCATATACCGTTGCACCACAGCTCAAAAGCTCAGAAGCCAACTCCATCATTGAAATTGGAGCACCAGTCATTGATAGTTCATGGAAAAGTAGGACAAATCTCCTTGACCAAACAAGGCGTTTAAAATCTGATTTCCTGTCACAGGTTCCTGATCTCTTTTGCGGACTCCATTCAAGAATTCTATCCTCAAGCGATCCAAAAGGACCAAAAAGCTTACTGTAGGTAGCATTTGTCTTTGGAAGTTGTTGATCTTGCTCATCCAAGTCCATAGATTCCACCACTTTCTTCACCTTCTGCTTACTGCGAATCTTAGCCCTCGAACTTCGACCAGCTCTTCTGGTCTTCCTCCTGGAACTCAAGCTTCGCCGAGATGTGCTATCCTCTTTCTTGGCCAAAGTTACATGCATCCTCTTATTTACACCTAGATGGACTATATTGGTATTATCTACTAGAGAACGGGAACCCTCATTAGCAACGGAATCCAGTCGTTTATTCTGCTCCACAAGCAAACCATCTTCTCTCAGTTTGCCTCCAAACCGTAAGAACTCAACCTTGTTATCGTCATCATGCGCCCATCTAGACTGAAGATAAAATCCAAGATAGGTCCAAAGAGTAATCAAAAGTAGCCAATAAAGCAGTCGGTTACTTCTGAACCACTGAATAGCTTTGCCGTCTCTACGTGGAGTCCTGCCTGAATGCACTCTTCTAAATGTAGGTGAACCCCTTGGAGTAGACCTCCCTGACAGTGAAGTCTTAAAATTACCTTGTTGCAGCGGTGATAACCCAAGATCTTCCATAGTTTCTTGACAATAATATCAATCCACAGTATTCTATTCCCAACAATTCAACATCACAGTGAATTTGCAGCCTAGAAAGAGAAATTAAATCATCAGCATGCAGTACATATCAAATAAACGTGATTTAGATAAATCTACAGTATCAATTGTGATCCAAGTTCATCAGTACTGGTTTCCCAACAGCTAAATCTGCAGAAACTCCCTAACTGCTCCAATTATATACAGATTTCGAATTCCAAAGCTGAATTTTTCACAAATTTCCGAAAGCGACCAGAAAAAAACAATGGAAATGGCGTTGACGAAATAAAGAAAGGAGACTGGAAAAGAACAAATTCCGATTGCAAAATCAATTTCACTTTTGAAGATGAAGATCATAGCGAGTATCTTACTATATCCGATAGGTCAGAATCCCGTATTCGAAGCAAAGTAAACTTCAGAGTTGGATCGTCAATGCTCCGATGTTGCAGCTGCTCCGACGTCGGAAACGAAAGCAACGCATTCTTGATAAACGCGAGTTTCCAGAAATCTACGATCTGAAGAAACCTAATGTTAATATTCTTCCACAAAGCTAGAACAAAATCGTCGATGCAAAGAGAGGAGAAAACAACACGAGTTTAGAGAAGAAGAAGACGAAGACGAAGGAGAGAGAAGACATTACATTGCATACAGTCTACTCTTGTGATCTAAGCTTGAGCCATTCCACGAGCTGAACAAAATCGCAGAGAGAAAGAGTCGGAGTTAACGGAGTCAGAGCTGAGCAAGGAGAGAGCGGTGAGAGGTGGCTGATTTTAATTTGTTTTATAAATTGATTTTTCTTCTTAATTAAATAATATTAATCCTTGTTTGCTTTTCCGAGAACAAGATGGATCACTCGTGCTAGCCAGCAGCCGCTCGTGTGGGCTACTCTGTTTCATTATTGCCGGTGGACTTGTATGAACTTGTATTTACTTCCAAGGAAATTTTGTACGATTAAAGGAATATATAAAACGAAAATAATGGAATTAAAAAAAAAAAAAAGGACTAAATTAGGTAGATAACAATGGAAGATTATCCATGAATTCCCTAATATGCCACCATTTTTTTTTAATTTCCAAAAACACCACTTTTTCAATAATTCCAAAATATCACAAATACAAAAATTAATTTTCAATAGATTTGTAATTAAAATTTTTGAGTTTAAGTTAACTATTCTCAAAGTATGGTATAGTTTTAGGGGGTAGAATTTGAATTTGGGGTTTAGAGTTGAATTTTAAATGTTAAAACTTCATTTTTATTTTGTGGTATTTTTGGATTTTGAACAAAAGTGGTATTTTAGAACTTTTGAAAAAATAGTGACATTTTTAAGAATCACTCTAGCATAATTAGGATACCAACTAGGGGGCAAAATATCTGGAACCAAAAAACCGAACCGAACCCGACCGAAATTACCTGAACCGAATCCGAACCAATTTTTTAAAATATCCGAACGGATCCTCCATACTTAAAACCGAAAACCCGAAACCGAATCCGAACCGAACCGATAACCGAACGGGTATCCGAAATATACAAAACATAAACAAACCTTAATATATTTAGAGTTAAGGTGTGTGTTCGTATAGTTTATGTAATTTTATAATTTTTTCTTTGTTTTTTTTATCTATTCGGATATTGTATATACATTTCGGTAAAAATAACCAATTTATGTTATTATTTGTAATATTACAATTTTTTTTTGTTATTTTGTTTAGAGTATTTTTGGATAATTTAAATACCAAATAATAAAATTGAACCAAATGAAAAAGAAAGGGAGGTAGTTATTAAATTTTGGAGTAGTTTTTAAATATTTTTAACAATTTTTGAGTATTATGGATAATCCGAACCCGACCCGAACCTAACCGAAACCGAACCGAACCCGACCCGAAGTTTTCTAATACCCGAATGGATATTATATCTCTAAACCGAAATACCCGAAAATCCGAAATACCCGAAAATCCGAAATACCCAATCTGAACCCGAACGGGCCCACCCCTAATACCAACCTTGAGCAAGTGGAAACTAGTAAATAGTAGTGGAAAAGTAGCAGAGCGGAAACTAAAAAATTATTAGTGAGAAAGTAGCAGGTTTTGGGATTATTGGGAATTGATATAAAATTTAGTAGGTTGTGCGTATTTATAATTAATATCCGGCTAACAATTAAGATTAAATACATTCTATATCTGAATACTAAATTGGTTATCCATGTAATAATAATTTTATCTCCAGCTTACATGAAATATAGTAGGTTTTTCGTATTTATAACTAGTATCTGACTAACAATTAAAATTACTCATTAAATATATTTTCTACCTTCTTAATTTGTTATTCATGTAATAATAATATTATCTATCTTTCTAACATAGCTTACTTGTTATACTTATATTTTATCTACCTACCGAGCTTCTTTTCTTTAAGTTGTTGAACAATCCATTCCATTTATCTGTCCAGTTATTTAACATTTTTATTCGGCTAAAAATTAAGATTATTCTTTAAATATACTATTTGGATCTCACTTGTTATCCGTCGCTGCTTCCACTGTTCAGGTGTTGCTTCCACCTACACCATCGATGTTTCCATTGACTGCCACGCATGACTGGATATGTCAATGCTTCCACTAATTTGTCGCTGCTTTTATTGATTCGCCGGTGATTTCTTCGAATCTGTCGCTGTTACCTCTGATATGTCGCTGTTTTTACTGGCCGTCACGTATCAATGGATCCATCACTGCATCCACTTAATTGTCGCTGCTTCCACCAAATTTGTCGTTGCTTTCACCGAATTCGTCGATGTTTTCACTGGCCGCCACACACCACATGATCCATCGTTGTTTTTGTTTGCCGCCACGCACAACCAGTCGCTGCTTCCATAACTTACCAAAAAGAAAATTAGAGAAGAGAGAGATAGTTAGAGGCAAAGTTGAGATATAAAATATGAATAGTGATGTGAATTTCTCATTGTTAATTAGATAATTATGCTAAAGTCTGTTGCGGCTTAACAAACCTTAAATTTTTTTTGAACCTGAGCAAATCTTAGAAAATTTGACCCTTTATTTGCAAAAATTAGACTTCAAACTTTTTCAAATTTCGTGGGTCCTGGCATTTGCTCCACATGCTCATGCCCAAACCTCCCCTTGCAAATACTTAAAAAAAAAAAAATAACTCACATGTGAGTCAACCAAATATACCAATGTAATTTTACAAAACAATGCATATATAATAGAAAATTCTTCACTCAAATCTACCAACCATTCAAATCTTTAGTTTTTTTTTTTCCCATATGAAATTTCTTTGCATTCATCACAATATCAAAAGAAGAGTTACAGACATTGGACATAAACTCAAGAGTCTTGAGACAGAAACAATCCCAATCAGACCAGTTCCAAGGCCGAAAGCATATTGGCCATAAACCACACAGGGTTTATCAAAAATGGTGATCCAAACAATAGATCTTCCCTAGCCAAAAGAATGGATCAGACTTCTACAGTCAAGGTCTTCACTATTTACAACAAAAATAAAGAGAGAACCACTCAGAGGATTAGACACTCTCAGATACAAAGATTTCCTCCAGCCATGCCGGATTAGTCGCCACATTCAAATATTTATTATTAAATATACTTAAATTTATTGTAAGAATAAATTTATGAATCGACAAAAAAAAAATATGTGGAAGTGGTTACAACGTCTTTTTCGACGTTTGTATTGAAATATCATGAAAATGGTGGGACTAATCTCTATTTAATGTCATTTTACTAGCTATAGTAAAAATTCAGTTCAGAAAAATAAATCTGGATTTCTCATTTTGGCCCCTAAACTCTCTTTGGCTGTCCAATTATAGCTTACAGAATTGTTACTAGCCAGGAAGAGTTGGCCAATTACGCTATATGAGTGATTTCACTGAGGAGTATACTTTTCCAGATTCTACCATTTTGTAGTATTATTAATTAGAATATGAAGAAAAAAAGTTTTATTAGACTACTAAAAAGCATTATTTGCGTTATCACAAATCTCTCTCACTCAGACTTTTGTTCTATATCTCAACATCTTTCAACCTCTCTCTCCTGATATAACCAACAAACAAAGTCTCAAACAAAACAACCCAAGAAAATAAAAAGCAAGAACCACAACTAATTGAAGATGTGCTTTAAACACAATCAAGAATCTCATTAGTTCAATTAAGTGAACTAAGAAACTCAACCCAAATCAGCTCTGCTCTTTTAGTTGTCTCAGTAGCAAATTCCTCAGCCGCTTGCTCGTCTTTCGCCTTTCGAACCGCCTCATGATACTCCTCGTAAGCCTGAGAAGCCTCCTTGAGAAGCTTTCCAAGATTCGTCTCCGTCGACTTAAACATCAAATCAACATTCAGTTTCTCTGCTTCGAGTTTAGCCAACAGTTTCTTGATCGCAAAGATTCTGATAGACAATGCGTCTCCTCTTTGAGCAAGTGCCTTAGCGGACGCAAACTCAGCGTCTGCGGCTCTCTGCTTCTCCAACGCGGTTTCTTTGAGCAGTTTGGCTCGGGTTTGCGCTACCTGAAGTCGCTGAGAAGCCTCGTTTCCTTCTTTAATGACGGTTTTGTATTTGGCTAGCAAAGAGATGTAACCAATAGAAGCTGAGCTGAGTACCTCGTAACGTGTACCGGCTGCTATAATCTCGTCAAAATTCGGGTGGTTTACGAGATCACGCGCGCTTAGACCACGTAGCTTCCTTAAGGTTAGCTTCAAGCTCTCAAGGTCCTCTGATGTAGCGGATGATTCGCTTGTGGTGGAAGCAACTGATGATGAGCCAAGAACTGAGCCTACCTTTGGGGAAGTTTCTTTTCTATGTGTATGAACAAGATTGTTCAGTGATGTGGTGAGGCTAGATGTCTCTGAGCCCTAACAAAGCCAATATCAAAAGATGTAACCACGTCAAGAAACTGAGATTGAATAATTTAAATGTCAGATTAATCTATAAAACAAACCTGAATTTTGGATTCTTCAGCGATTATCTCCGCTATGTTAATCGAAGAATCCATGTCTGCCTTAAGACCATCTTTGTCATTGTTAAAACAGCCACATACACCATCTGCACAAAAAGAAAAAAAAACAGAGAGAAGAGAAATTAAGAGTAGCTCTATTTTATTTTATTTTTGTGGTCACGAGAGTAGCTCTATTATGAGTTTTTTTTGGGTCAAAATATTCACAAGAATGAGTTCAAAATTAAGCTAACCTGCAGGCTTTAGAAGACTGTTTAAATCAGCTGTATACAAAACAAAGAACATATAAACATTGAGATATAATTTCCTTTTATAATAAGATGTTTATGAGAATCTGAAGATTAATTACCATTCTTTCCACCATAAGTATTTTGCACTATACTTTTGGTTGGGGGATCCTTTGCAGCCACTGTGACAATTCGTGTAAAAGCTAACTAAGAAAACTTTTAGAGATAGAAAATGACACATATAAAAAAAGGACTCAGTGAGTTTCTTACAGTCTTGTCCATTAGCCTTTGCAATTGTAGCTTCTGCAAGTTAGAAATGAAAAAGAAGAATAAACCCAAACTGTTAGATTCTATACAATAGTCTCCTTGTTTCGTTCTGAATTTTTACGTTTTATTCTCTCAAGATTACCTTCAAATTCGCGTTCGATTGCTTCCAACATATGGTTTTTCTTATCTTCAGCTGTTGTTAACAAAAGTTTTAAAATTTGTCTCAGAATGTTATGAGAGGAACAAATGGATCAGATTATTTACCTCGTTCTGCATGGGCTCTTGTTGCGGCTGAAACAGAAAAAACAAAAAAAAACTCTTTATGTTATATTTTGTTTATTTGTATATGATTTGATTCATCTACTTATCATGACTTATTGCAACAACAATGGTTCAAGGTTTCTCGAAACTCGAATATGTTTAAGTACCTTCAAACTCGCGTTCAATATCTTCAAGCATACTTTTTCTCCTTGCAGCTGTGTAACAAAACATATAAACATAGCTGATTCAGGATATAATAGAAAAACAAATGGAACAATAAATAAAGTCTAAGGAGAAGAAATTTTACAGTGTTCATCATCATCATCATCCTTGCCTTCGGTTGAATCATTAGTCTTCAGCTCTTCAATTTTTTTTGTAGCAGCTGCAAGTAGGAAGATAAAGCAGAATATAACTTAACTACTTGACCTGTTTTAACAGAATATAACTTATCTAGCTACTAGTTCAATGTTATGTGAAAGTAACCTTCAAACTCGCGTTCGATGGCTTCAAGCATGATGTTTCTCTTTGCAACTATAACAAAAACATTAAAACCATCTTTCAGAATACTATAGAAAATGCAGAGTGATCAGAAGAAAAAGAAAGTACAGAGGACAAGTTATTACCTTGTTCACTATCATCTCCTTCAGTGAAATCGTCAAGGTTTAATTTCTTAAGATGACTTGTAGCAGCTGCATAGTAGTTTGATTAAAGAGAAAAAATGATACAAGATTTGATTCTGGAACCATAAGAACTAACTAAAAAACAGCAGCAACAATTTGTCGAAAGTACCTTCAAATTCACGCTCAATCTCATCCAACATACTTTGCCTCATTGCAGCTATATATTAACAAAGACATAAAAACATGTCTAAGAATAACACTGCAAGTTTAGTAAAGGAATCGAAAATACATTTAGTGGTAAGATTTTTCTTACATTGTTCTCTCTCATCTTTGTTCTCGGCGAGCTCATCAAGTTGTTTAAAACTACCTGTAACGGCTGCAAGAGAGTAAAAACAAACGCTTTGATCAGTTCTTGAACCAAGAAAGAGTGAAAGTTTATCGATTGGTAAGTCAATCTACCTTCAAACTCTTTTTCAATTGCATCTAGCATACTTTGTCTCTGGGAATCTGTAAATAAGGGATAACATTTATCTATGAGGGATCAAAATGTATCAAAGTAAAGGCAACAACTTCCTTACCTAGTTCTTTATCATCATCTTTGACAGTGTGAGCATTAATCTTTAGCTGTTTAAGACCACTTGTAGCAGCTGCAAGTAGAAGATGAAACATAATCTTTAATCTAAGAAGTCTCACCACACAAAAAGAATGTAAAACAAATTAAGACAGAGAAAAACGAGTATGTCAAGATACCTTCAAACTCGCGTTCGATCTCATCGAGCATACTATTTCTCTTTGCAGCTATAAAAAGACAATAAGATCTATGTTTTGAGTCCTGTAATTGAGATTTAAGGTATCATAAAAGTAAAGGGAATACATATATTACAGTTTGATTCATCATCTGTGCTTGTGGTGGAATGCCTTAGTTCTTCAAGACCTTTTGTAGCTTCTGTAAATAGAGGAAAAAAATAGAGAGTCTAAGATGGTTTTGTAATAGATACCTAATTTAACACAAGATTCTTGTTATATATTATAAGGTACCTGCAAACTCTCTTTCAATTTCTTCCAACATCTTTTCTCTCCTCTCAGCTATAACAAACACACAAATTCTGAATCAAGAATACTGTAAGTAAGAAAAATGCATCAAACAAAGTTGCAATGGGAGTATTATATACCGTGTTCTGCATCATTGATCCCGGTTAATTTATCAGCTTTAAGTTGTTCAAGATCTTTTGTAGCAGCTTCAAGTAGGAAATGAAACAAAATGATCATTAGTTCAGTTCAAGAACTTACTTAAATTGATATATGTTTTGTATATATACCTTCAAAATCGCGTTCAATCTCATCTAGCATGCTTTGTCTCATTGCAGCTGTAACAAAATAAGAATGATGAAAACTTAGAATTATAATATCAATGAAGAACTAAAAGTGATGGTAAAAAGTACTAACATTGTTCATCATCTTTTCCTTGGGTTGATTCATCAGCCTTTAGTTTTTCAAATCCAGCTGAAGCAGCTGAAAAGTAATAAAGACATGATTAAACAAGGCAAGAATGCAAACAAATATTTGTTAGTATAAGAATCTGTCCAAAAAAGGGGTTTTCAAGAACTAATGTAGAGCTAGACAGAAATGTCGAAAAGGTACCTTCGAACTCACGTTCAATGTCTTCCAACATTTTATGTCTCTGAGCAGCTGAAACAACATCATAAGAACAATTTCTTAGCAAAGGGATCAAATAAAATAAGAAGAGTTTTTTTTGTTTAACCTAATTCTTGGTCCTCCTTAGGTTCATCTACTTTGTTGGCACCATCAGATTCAACTTTTTTAAGTTCATTGCTATGTGCTGTAATCAAGAAACAGACAAGAATACAAACATACAAACTTTTCATGTCAATATTTCGATCCAATAAGCTTCTTAAACTAAACATATAAGAAAAAAGACTTGCCTTGGAACTCATTTTCGATATGGTCCAACATACTCGAACTTGTACTGACATCATCAGTTTCAGCTTTTTTAACTTCATTGATATGTGCTGTAATCAAGAAACATACAAGAAAACAAACAAAACAAACTCTTCATGCATGTCAATATTTCGATCCAAGCTTCTTAAGATAATGTATAAGAAAAAAGACTTGCCTTGGAACTCATTTTCGATATGGTCCAACATACTCGAACTTGTACTAACATCATCAGATTCAGCTTTTTTAACTTCATTGATATGTGCTGTAATCAAGAAACATATAAGGAAACAAATTAAACAAACATATTCTTCATGTCAATATTTCGATCCAAGCTTCTTAAGATAACTTATAAGAAAACAGACTTGCCTCGGAACTCATTTTCGATATGGTCCAACATACTCGAACCTGTACTGACTTCATCAGTAACAGCTCCTAACTATTGATCCAAAGTAAAAGAAAACCAGAGATTAATTAAAAAAGTACACTGGTTTTGCAGAAATCTATAAATCATAATCATACTAATTTAAATTCCAAATCCTAGAAAGCTAATTAGTAAACAGTAATTGACCTGAGAAGAGGTATCAACAGAATCTTTAAGAGTTTCCACAGGTTCTTCCGATAGAGACAAAGAGATAGTGTTGTTATCAGTAACTGTACTGTTTTTCTGGTTTTCACTCAGTTTCTTTGCAGCTGATTCCACACACAATAGAGAGTTTAATTGCAGAAGTAGAAATGAAACGAGAGAGAGAATGAGATAAGTCTTACATTGATCTTCATCTTCATTGCCTTGAAGAGAATTGATATTATCTGTAACCAAATAAATCATATCCTGGTTAATTAAAGATTTTAATTCATCTCATAATATATACAAGCTCTGTATCTTTAAGACTTACCTTGATATTCTTGCTCGAATAGATCTAAACTCAAACCTCTACTTCCTTCATCCTAAAACCAAAAGTCAAAGGCGTTTGAATATGAAGTAGTTTCGTTAGTTATAAAATAAATATGGTTTTGTGAATATTACCTGGCAAGACACTTCATGGAAGCTTGAGAGAAGAAGAAACAGAGACAAACCCAGAGCTAAAAACTTGGTTCCCATGGTGGAGATTGTTGATTCACAAAGATCAAAGTGCACTGTCTTTTGAAGCTTGAGGAAACATATGACAAGACTTTATTAAAGCCAAAGTTAACCACTCAACGTGGCATTTTTGTTTAATATTAGAAATTCACGTGGGTTTTTTTTTTATATATAATAAGATTAATTATCATGTTCGTGCTTAGTGGTTACTAACAATAATTCAACCCTCTCTTTTTGTCTACAGTAGCTTCTTTGTGTTAAACGTTTATTAATTATGATTATCCTTAATTTTTTTTTATATATTTACAGTGGGCAGATTATTCACTCTTCATGAACACAATTTTGTTTTAAGATCTAAACTATTTTATAGAAAAACTTGACGCATTTTTTATAATAAACTAGAAAAAATTGAAAATATGCTGATGATTGAAGTTAAGATATATCTATAACGAAATCATTAACGCTGGTAAATTTAATGTTAAACTTCACTCGATTAGTTAAAGTTTAAAAAATAGCTAGCAAATAGTGCCGACTCTACTGAGGAACAAGCGGTGCGACGGCCGATGCCCCATCTCATATTACCTAAATTAAGGGATTCCGAAAAAAAAATTTGATTTTTATAATAAAAAAATATTTTCAAAGAAACTGAAAAGGGCCTATAATTTTTTGGGGCAATTGTAATATGTCATACTTAGCAAAATTTTTCTTCTTCTTCACTTTCACGATCCCATATCCAAAAATTATCTCTCACAAACTTTTCTTTTCTAAAATTGTAAATCGGATTTGGGTTATAGATCTAAAGTTTTCGATTCTCTCTTTGACTCCATTGAACGCAAAAGCATCGAGAACAGATCTAGGATTTTCGATTTTCTCTTGTCAACGTAAATCTATGAATTTTGGTTACTCTATGAAGAAGAAGAAGAGGTTACTCTATGATTTTTGTTTTCTTAGATTCGATTTTGGTTACAAATTTGAGTTTTTTATTCGATTTTGGTTACGAATCTAAGCTTTTTATTTGATTTTCGTTACAAATTTGAGCTTTTGATTCAAATTTTATTCAGATCTGAGTTTTGGTTATTTTTTTGGTCAGATCTGGGTTTTGGTTGTTTTTAGGTCAAATCTGGGTTTTGGTTGTTTTTAGGTCAAATCTGGGTTTTGGTTGTTTTTAGGAGTTTTCCGTTTTTATAAAGTTTTTAAACAGTTTTATAAGACTTTTGTACATGTCATTAAAAACTAAACAGTTTAATAATTTATATGGTTTTTAAAAGGTTTATAAGATTTTTATAATGTTTATAAAGTTTTTAAAAGGTTTATAAGATTTTACAAGATTGTTTAAAAAACTTATAAAACTATTTAAAAACCTTATAAAACTTTTTTAAAAATCTTATAAAACTTTTCAAATACATTATAAAAGTTTTATACGGTTTTTAAATAGTTTTATATGGCTTTTTAACAGTTTTACTAAACCTTTTAAAAACATTATAAATTTTTTTAACAGTTTTATAAGATTTTTTTAACAGATTTATAATGTAAAGGTAAAACCCTATCCCCTTCCCCCTCTCTAAAATCTATATCCTAAATGCATAATAGTTAACGCAAACTCGAAAAATTTACAGTCGTTTGTGTTTGAATTTGCTTTGAGATATAATCTTCTTCTTCTTCTAAATTTGCTCGATCTAATCTCAGATCCACGTTCTTCGTCAACAACAACGCCTTCTCAAATCTTCTTAGCGGAAATCGCGACAAAAATCAGAGATAGTGAAATTAGAAATGACGAGAATCGAATTCAGTGATAGTAAAATCCGATCTCATAATGGCGATCTGGTAGAGAGAGAGAAAAAACGAAATTTGGATGAAAGAAAAAAAATCAGAAAATAGTGGCATGGTTGTAATAATTTTCAAACAGTGGCATATTTGAAAAGTGGCATAACTCAAAATTTCTCTAATTTTTTTAACAATGTATATATATATATATATATTTGTTTAACATCAACAATGTATTTCTTTTGTTTTATTAATGCAATTTATAAATTTAAATTGTTTTAGTTAGCAAAAGAAAAATAATCAAAAAAATTTAGGGCAAAAAATAAAATAATATATATATATATATATATATATATATATATATATATATATATATATGTGTGTGTTTTTCTTTAGGGCCCCTAAAATTTTTGAATATGTTCTGCTAACAAATTTATACATTAGTTTGGTGATCACTTGTCCTACTATTGTGAACTTTGCAGATTTAAATTAAAAATGCATTGTCTTAGATACCAAATCGTACCTTTTAGATTTAAGCAAATACATGAGCATATTTATATATTATTAGTCTGGCGATCACTATTTCATAAGTATAGCAATCATAGTATAACTAATGAGATATAGCTGTATAAATATAGTAAATACAGTATGTTGTATGAGTCATAAGCGCAGAAAACTATACTGGTATACTAAGATAATAGTAACGTGCAACATGAGATAATTAAATACATGTATTGAGTACGTGAAATATAACACCCTCTACTCAATTATCGAATATATAAAAAATTCATCAATGAGAAGCATTAAATTCAATTTTAGATCTTGGGACGAACGTTGACTATATTTTACTTTAAACAAATTTGCATATCTTAGTATCTTATACTCCCTCCGTTTCATTATATAAGATCTTTAAGAGAAATATTTTTTGTTTCATTTTATAAGATATTTTACTAGTTTCTATGCAGATTTTAATGTGATATGATACTTTTGTCCTTTTAAATTCCGTAGTCTTATATATGATTGGTTGAGTTATATTTTTAGTTAATTATTAAATGAGATTTCGTTTGTATTTATTATTTTTTTAATTCTCGTGAAATAAATCCAAAAATCTTATAAAATGAAACGGAGGGAGTAAAAGAGAAGTCGGCCGACGAGAGCGCGACACGTAAGCAAAATTGTAATTAACGAGATCGTGACATGTGTCTAATGTTGATTGAGATTTTTTTTTTGTCAACCAAACATTAATTAAAAGAAACTCTCACGATTGGTGACCCAAACTGGAGGTAAATTGTTTACATAAGAAAAAGAAAAAGCCCTTGATCGAGCAGATCTAGCCAAAGCATCCGCCTGGACATTAGATATACCAGGGAACAACGAGAGAGAGAGAGAACCGAGAGAAAGAAGCACGGAGATCTTCATCCTCATGCGCCACTCATCAACCTCCTCAGCCCAACTCCGCCTAAAAAGAAAGTCGTATTAAGACTCCGCATCAGACTCATCATCTCCAGATAAGTCGGACGTAATTCCGCAACCGCAGCCCTCTGTTGCACCTCCGCCACTAGAGGCACTACTGGAGCCTGTATCGTAGCCACCGCCGGAAACCGCTCCAGACGATCCTCTCGGTCCTGAGCTGCAGCAACACCCACACTTGGGCCCGCTACACCACTAGCTAACCGGGCACCCCCCATGATGCGTTTGTGAATCTGCTACATGCGTAACACTCTGCGGAACACTCGCAGCCACACTATCAGACGACTCAGTCACTCGTCCCCGACCTCGGGCTCTAGCACGGCCTCTACCTCTACCTCGACCTCTAGCACCGATATCCATCACTCTGCATTTCCCAAAAATACAGACTAAGATACCATAATCACAAAATAAAGGTCAAACAAACACATACCGTGGAATCTCATTGAAGGCTCGGAGAGGATGATCTAAGACTTTACAACTCACTAAATTAACTAACTACTCATAGTCAATTATAGTCTCAAACCATTCAACCTACTGCCCTAAAACCGTAAGGGCTCTGATACCAAAATGAAACAACCAAGTGTTTTTTTTTTTTAATTAAATAATCAACTTGAATTTAGTATTCTCATAAATACAAAGTTCTCAACGGTTAATTAAACCCAATATAACCAGCGGAAATCACACATAAACAATTAAACCAAGACTTTAAAACCTTTAAACCATAAATCATTTAAACCAATAACCAAACAACCATTTATTCCAGAATTATCAATTCCAAAGTAAACTAGCAACCTAAACACCAGGTTCTAGATTTCTACACAGAAACAAATAATCTAGAGATCCTAATCATCCTCTCTTCCCAACCATGATTCCACGATCACACTTAAGTTTACCTGCAACACATGGAAAAAGGGTTGCGTGAGTATTATCACAAATACTCAGTGAGACGGGCATCTTGTCTACCGGTTACATAATAAGGATAACGAATGCCAAAACTACGCAATCAACCAGCAAGTCACAACGTTCGAATTACCATAATGAGAACAACCAACCAAAATCTGCATACAACAACTCAATGTCGATCGACACACCACCACGGTGTCGATCGATACACCAAACACAATCACCGAAAATACAACAGGGTGTCGATCTACACTTCCTCTATGTGTCGATCGACACACAATCTCGAAACACAAACCATCGCGAGAATACAAGGGGTGTCGATCGACACTACCTCTAGGTGTCGATCGATACTCATCGCAGAAACCTGAATCGAGCCAAAATCTCACGTGGCTTGATTCCGTTCCATCAAGCGATCAATCCCAATAATAAGCAGTACGATTTACACACAACATCATACATGAAAACACAGGAAAAGCAATATCAATATCAATTCCATCTCAATAATCACACATCCCTAACAAACGATTATCTATAACCACGATCGCGCACTCACCTCGAATTCGGATTGAAAAGCGATAGGAACAATGATTTGACACGAAATCAGACCCGAATAATTACCAAACTTCTGATTTCTCAGAGATTCATAAAGAATCAACCCACAAACACGATACGGTGTTCTTAAAGCCACAAAACACGCTTAAGAACGACACAATCAATAATCACTCAATCACCTATCTCTTTTCTCTTCCTTTCATCTCTAAACTCTGGTTTTTCTCTAAAGAATACGGCTGCTCGCAACCTAAGACCTTTAAATACGAGTTCCTAGGTTTTCGAGCCACAAACCAAACCAAAACGGCGATTAAAAATCGAGCCAAAACCAACCTTGAAACATTGGTGTCGATCGACATCCCACCAAAAAATCACATTTTCGGTTTTGGGATGTTACATGTCTAGGCAAAGTGGATATGTGCTACGGATTTCATCTTAGAGGGTGTGGGTTCGAATCAGGTAGATGCGGTATTTTGTATAATTTGAAATAATCAAAACAACGTAGTTTTGATGATCAATACACAGTCTTATACGAGTTGGGTAGTTTTGATGATCAATATAAAGTCTTATACGAGTTGGAAAATCTATATTTTTTAGAGGGGAAATACATAATCGTCATAGGAGGTTTTTGCGCCATTTGGTTGGCTTTTGGAAACTTTTACGGTTTGTCAATCTAAAACATCTCCAAGTTTGTAGGTTTGTTTGCAGACATGATTTTTGGCCTTGGTACGAAGTTTGCAAGGGTTGTTACCCTTACTATTGGTTTTCGATTTAATCAATAATTTATGTGTTATTTGCCCTTGTTGTTCCTTTTGTTTCCCGATCGTATGGTAGGGCTATGTTTCCGGAGAAATCTTCTCTGTTTCGAGGCTTGTGGATGATTGTATTTCTCTTTTTCGAGGCTAAGTTTCCAGAATTGTTTCCACAACTAATTTAGATGACTTTGAAAAGAAAACCCAATAGAACAAGACTCTTGTGGAAAATAGTTGATACATAAGGGCTCGCATCGAACACAAGTTATTCTATATGAAATGACATAGATGTAAAATAAACAACGAGACAAAATGTAAAACTGTAAATGAAAAAAAGGATTAGTCAAGTTTGATCCGGACACCGTACCAATTGAAAAGAAAAATAAAAAGTGTAAATCACATGAGAAGAAAAGAAGTCTTATTGTCTCTTTAGAGAGTGCTAAGAAAGCTAACCCAAACGCTCTCTGCGCTCTCTATAGCCTCATATGAGAATTCGAGAGATGTTTTCTCCTCTCTCCACTGCCGCACAGCTACATGATGCTCCTCGTAGGCCTGGGCAGCCTCCTCTATGACGATTGATAGACTCGCAACAATCTTTTGGAAACTCATCTCAACCTCTTTCTTCTCGGCCTCAAGCTTCAACATTGCTTTCTTCAAGGCAAATATTTTTACGTACAATGCATCTCCTTTCTTAGCGTAAGTCTTAACCAGCTCAAGCTCAGCGTCCACCCTCTTCTGCTTATCATTAGCCATCTCATTGAGCAACGAGGCACGCTGGTATGCAAGTTCGACTCGCTTAGTGGCTTTGGTTCCTTCCGTTATCACACTCTTGTACCTGGATAACCTCGAGATGTAACTAACCGAAGCTGAGGTCAGCTCCTCATAACGTGAAGCCATCGTTAGTATGTGCTCGAAATCCGAACGAGTCACAAGCTCACTCACTTTTATATTACGATATTGTTTCAGGTTCACTTTCATCTTCTCTATCGTCTCAGATTTTTCTGTAGATGTACGCTTTCCTATGCTTACGGTTGAAGATGACCCTCTTCCTTTCTTATGCTTTTCAACAATCGCGGTCAGCGATGCTATGAGGCTAGAGGTCTTTGAGGAGGAGCCCTACACGCCAATGTCAATATATTTATGGTGTGACGTTAGTAAGAAGCTCAATTTTTGTTTAAATTTTATGCAAAATGTCTTCCTCCAAGTCTAAGAAGAAACCTCGTAATTTGATTCTTCCTTGATGATATCATCTAAGTTATATTTTGGTATAACGATGGGAGAATCATCCTCTTCCCTATCACCATTTTTGTCTTGGTTAACACATCGCCACATACCTGCCCACACAAAGAAAAAGAAGAAAAAATCTTGTCAGTTTCATTGTTACGAGATCGATTTGAATATATTTATAACTTCATACTTCTTGGTTTTAAATAACTTGTAAGTTAAATTAGAAATTCGTGTAACATAACACATCAACTAATCAGTAAAAACACTTGTACGATCATTGCTTTCTCACTTCTTTATGTTAATGTATATTGTGTAAGGTGTTCAAATTAAAGCTTAATTGAGAGATAAACCTGTCTTTTCAATTCCTAGAGATCCGATAACCCTTGAGCCACTATTGCTTTTCCTTGACTCGAATTGGTTACGACTTTCCATAGACGCTGGTGAAGAAAATAATGAATTATTTACATTGCAATGATCTTATGACCTTTTTATGAATAGCATCTGATACAAACAATATGTCATCTCAATGTGTACCTTCAGATTTGGTGTCCACCTTACTCTTACTGTTTGTTGACTTTGTATATTCTTCATCAACAATTTTTTGAGCAGCCGCAGCTAGGATCGAAATGGATTAGGGATCGGATAATTAAAATATATTTACACACAAAAACTTTTAATTATGAGATTAATTAACATTAAATCATCGACAAAGACAATTTCATGCATGCACAACACCAAGTTCAATGTTTTTCCTGGATCATCTATATATAAACTTAATTAGTTTTTTTCTCTGTAGGTAAATATTTAATTGACTTTACTTACACATTTAAGACAAGTACGTAGTGATTAATAAAAATATATGCTAGTTGGATTGGAGTAAGACGTGAATATTTAAAAGAGAATTATGATTATATTTCACTATATACAATTCAAACCGTTATATTTATATAAAAAAATCTAAGAGTTCAAGTTTTCTATACGACAAACAAATAAAGTAAGTAAAAAGGTTTACAATTATATATTTTTAAGAGAATAAATATAATATAAAAAGAGCAATTATTTCAAATAAAACTAAACTACTAAGATAAATAGAAGATAAAAGATTTATAGATTAAATCTATCAGTACGCTAAAATATATTAGAAAAACATTAATTTGTAATCGTGTGTCAAACGTAAATAATAATTTGCTAATTTTGTATTATTTTTGTAACCACTATTCTTCTTTTTCCAAAGGGTCAAGGTCGAAACCTTAATTTTTTCTATGTCCAACACTACATTATATAATATTAGTTTTATCCTAAATACCGCTCGAATCAGCGATTTCTAGACTTTGCCTAAAAACTTAACTAGTTAAGCTATTGGTTCTTAGTTATAGTAACCATGTTACCTTTGATATCGCGGTCCATATCGCCCAGTTGTCTCCGTCTCGCATCTTAAATAAACAGAAAATAATACAAATGTCTTATTACTTGAAACAATTGTGCATGTAAGATCGGGAAAACGTACTAATTTCCCCTCGCAAGTTTCATATCCTTCTAGATAGACCCGAAACTTTTTGCTCGTAATGTTTACCCACAAAATGAAAGTTTAACGACTATTTCTCCCTAATTCTGGTTGTTTTCGGTTACTAACATAACCGATCGTAAACCAAATAAATTTGTTAGTATATCGAATTCTAAACCCGAATGGTATTAAAATCCGACCCATACCCGCTCCGTTACCCATTTATTCAAAATCAGAAACTCCCAAACTAGAAGAACCCTAATTTTGCAATCTTTTGAAATCAAAACTCACAATCCATAGTGATTATAATCTGCATTTTTGTGAGATTCTTCATGGTCTGTTTGCGACAGAACTTTCGTCGACATTGCTATGTCCGACCTCGTCGATGGTCCCGTCAAGCTCTTCACAACCATGTTCCTTCTCTTTCTCTCTCTCTTGAGGCTGCCCAGATGCTTAGTACAGTGACGTGAGCTCTATTGTTGTGTAAACAGAGAGAGAAACAGTTCTCGTTCAGAGAAAAGGGAATTATCAAGTCTCTTAGATTTTCTTCACCGAGAAACACTTTGGAGGATTAATGGCGTTGAATTCGTTAAGAAACATCGGTGAATTTGATCGGAGTATTAAGGAATTGTTGACGGAGAAATGTGTTCGTCGGCGATGTACGGATTCGACGAAGAGATTGATTATAAGGATGTTGTTATTGATGAGAGGATGGGATTCGTTGGGTTTTGAGACACAGATTATCGATTGAGGATCGCTTAATGAAGATGAAGACGTGAGCTCCATTGTTCTTTTCATTTACTTGATTTTATGTTCACTGGATTGTGTGTGAATTGTTGGTCTTGTAGGATTTGGTTTTGAGATTGATTCGGAGATTGTGAAACTAAGATGATGATTTATGTGTTCAAGCCATGGATTTTGGATACTGTATATGCAATTGATTTGTATGATTGGTAATGGTATGATGAGCTTCACGATTTTGGGATTTGTGAAGTGGAGTTTTTTTATTTTGGGGTATAAAAAGATTTGGGTTTAAATTTGGGTCAAAATCGGATTTGGTTTTATAATCGGATCGAATTTCGGTTTACTATAGTCTAATCGGGTCATTTTACGGTTAAGTAACGGTTTTGTTTTCTACTAATATGGTTAAAATATATTTGGTCTACAGTAAACCGAAATTAAACGAATATGGGTGGAACAAAGAGTTTAACTTTCATTTTGTGGTGAAATAGGCGTTTAACTTCCAATATGTGGTGAACAAGTCGTTGAACTTTCATTATGTGGGTAAACATTACGAGCAAACAGTTTCGGGTCTATCTAGAGGGATATGAAACTTTCGAGGGGGAATTAGTACGTTTTCCCTGTAAGATCAGAAACAAAATAAAAAAGAGGAAGAGTTTGTTATTTTGTTTTTCTTCTTATATCTTACCATTTTCACCATTGTCCTTACGTTTTACATTAAGATTATGACCAGTGAAAAGATCTACGATAAGAAAAAGACAAACATAATATATCAAAGAATATTTTTCAATGATCAGAAAAATTTGTTTTTTTTTTAAGTGTCAGAAACAAAGTAAACAAAAGAGGACGAAAGTTTTTTCTTCTTATTACTCCCTCAGTTTTTTATAACCGATTTTTAAGATTTTCTACACTCTTAATTATTAAGAAATTATTAAATTTATCTTGTTTTTGGAAATGAAACATTATGTTTTATTTATCCAAGACATTTCAACCAATAAAAATTCAATCTTCAGAATTTCAAAAATCAACAATACTAAAAAGTCAATTAATTATGCATTGGTAAGTGAGAACATCACTTATTTGTAAACAAAAAATAATTTCTAAAACATCATTTAAAAACAAACGGAGGGAGTATATCTTTGTACCGTCGAGGTCTTTAGATTCACCAACTTTATTACCACCATCAGATCCGGTACCTTGCCCCATCTTAAGACCACCCAAATGTTCTACACTCGGAAGACAAACGTAAATAATCCATGTCTGAAAAAAAAGAAGTTAATTTGACTTCTAATTTATTTTGTGAAACTTAATTGATTTAAACTCTTTGCCTAAATTTTCAAATACAATACGCAGCTTTCTTATATATATTTCATCGGAAAAGACAATTTATCATTCTCTTCTCTATACTTCTAAATAATTAATTTTTTTTAGAGTTTTCACACATATTAAAAAACTACTTACTGATAAATGGATTACCATTTGTATCACTTTTCCATAATTCTAAAACAATAATAAATTATTTTCAATCAATATATATTGAAGTTTATACTTAATTATCGTTAATTAAAAAATGCATTGATTTTTTTTTTTAACAAAATTTTTTATTTTTATGGAATCAGAAAATATTATGTTAAATTTTGTTTTTGCTAAAATCAGAAAATATTATGTTCAAAGATAGAAAGTGTTTCAGACGCTGAGTATACTAAATAATTGACACTATGTACCTTCTGCTACACGTCGGAGTTCCTCGGCTAGACTCGAACGTTGACCTCCTTCTTCATCAGTAGCAGCTTCAGACTATAAATACAAAATGCACAATGAAAGGTTAAAAATCTGCTTATTGGATCATACCAAACTACACCAAATCAGCCATTGCTAATTGTTTTAACCTCATTAGAAGAAGAATCTCCTCGAATTGTTACGGATTCATCAGACAGAAACTCGACGAGTCTTTTTTATATAGATTATAATTTGTAATATAATGTAATTTATGCTTCGTAGTAGATGTAAATATAGGTCTTCTGTATTGATGAATGTTGAAGTAATGGTTATTTGACCGGAGGTTGGTTTTGTAGAAATACACCTGTTATGTCCAAATTAAGATTCAGGGGGTGATTGGTTCGACTGTATTTGCAAAAACTGTAGTTGTACATTTTTTTTTATGCAGAATTTTTTGCTGTACATTTTTTTTTTTTTTCCAAACTGCTCTCTCCTTCCCTACCTCTTTCTTCTTCATTTCCATTCTGATCTAGTTGTGTTATTGGACTCGTTCTCGATGCATCTGATTAAAAAGAGAATATTTGTTTTTGTTTGAGGATGAAAAGCCAAAACAAACAAAAAGAAGGAAAAAGCTCTTCTAAATACGTTGACCTGCTTCTTCTCCGAAGTGATTGGCAAAAACAACAAAAAAATACTCAAATTCGATACTATAGAAAAACAAAACATTGTTCACCTGGATTTTCTGGATCATCATCGTTTGCGTCAGCCTGAAATGAAAATCAAATGCATGTATGTTAATTTAACTGTGTTATATATATTGTAGTAAAGTAGATTATAAGGAATTTAACTGTGGTTTACTTACCTGGCACGAAACCTCATGGAAGCTTGAGAGAACGAGGAAGATTGCCAAACCTAGAACCACATGTTTCCTTTCCATCGCAGAGATTGCCATTACAAAAGTCCAAAATTAAAGATAATGCTTTGATCTTTCAAATTGAACTTGTTTTATGTTTGAAGCAGAACTGGCTGTGTTTATATAGAGCTTATGATATAGACTAAAACTCGACGAGTCTTTTTTATATAGATTATAATTTGTAATATAATGTAATTTATGCTTCGTAGTAGATGTAAATATAGGTCTTCTGTATTGATGAATGTTGAAGTAATGGTTATTTGACCGGAGGTTGGTTTTGTAGAAATACACCTGTTATGTCCAAATTAAGATTCAGGGGGTGATTGGTTCGACTGTATTTGTAAAAACTGTAGTTGTACATTTTTTTTTATGCATAATTTTTTGCTGTACATTTTTTTTTGCTGTAGATTTAGAAATTGTAGCTATAAGATTTTACTTGTAACTATTTTAAAATAAAACATGATTGGTAAGTATACAATATGTGATGTAGTTTTAGTTTAATTATTGTGTAGATAAAAATTATTATAATTTAGAAATTCATTGCTACTTTAAACATATAAAATAAAATTAGTTTAAAAGAACAATTTTACATGTTAACTACATTTATTTTATATGTTAAAGTAGCAATAAATTTCTAAATTATAACAATTTTTATATATATAAACTAATTAAAACATCATATATTGTATATTACTAATCATTTTTTATTTTAGAATATTTTTATATCTAAAAGTTTGAAGTTACAGCTTATAAATGTACAACAAAAAAATCTGCAGCAAAAAACATGTACAACTACAGCCAAATAAATTTTACAATAAAAAAATAAGGCTTTAGGTTTTTGACAAGTTATAGCCAGAAAAAAAAAAGTTTTTATTTTTTGGGTTGTAACTTTGAAAAGAAAGATACATCATGATTGGTAAAAATTAGAAACAAGGCTTTAGTTTTAGGAAGAAAGCTGTAGAGAGATTGTAGACTAAATTAAAGCTCAACCAATCATCCTCTCAAAAGTCGAAGTGGCTATAGTTCTCAAATCCGCAATAACCTATATATGCTATTTTGGTATATATAAAATTTGTACGTAATGTATATATCAAAATTAACAACATGTACTGTTTACTTTGTAGCATCTATTAATAATTTTAGAAAATGGATGATTTTTCTTTCTAATAATTGATATTCAAAAGTCGAAGTGGTTAATACTTGGAGCAACACGTTAACCTGCCAAAAGCTTCGGAGCACTCTCCATGCTTGGGTCTGCTTGAAAAGGAGTAAAAATATCTCCATTCTTAATTTTTTTTCAAATACTTCACCTAGAGTTCGATTGGCAAAGTATAATGGAGTTCGAGCTGGAGCATGAGCTGGAGCATCAAGCAGCATTAGCATTATGCTATACTGCTCTGATTAAAATGCATGATTATATATAAAATTAAAATAAATTATTTTATTATATTATTTATATGTATTCTTATAATTACATAAATAACGTATATTCATTATTAGTGAAATGAATTGTGTATATATTATATTTTTAAATTATGATAAGACTTTTTATAATTTTTCTAATTTAAATTACATTTAAATGAATTATTTTTTTTATAATATTATTTCAAACTATAGAACAAATAAAATAATGATAAACATGAACTAAAATAACTAAAAAATTTTATGTATAGAATTTGTTTTGATGTAATCTAAAAATAAATTAGTTTTATAATTTTATTTAATTTTTTTTAATATATTAGAGCTCAATGTGCTGGAAAATCTCTACTTGAGAGCATTGAGGGCTAGAGCATTTGGGAGCATTAACAGTTAGTAAATGTTCTGCTTAATGCTCTATTAATCACACGTGATTAGATAGTACAGAGCATGATGCTCCTTTAAATGCTCTACGAATCAAACCCCTAGTTCTACATATTAAATGCGATTAATGTGCTGTCAAACCATTGTATGAACGCCAACACACTTTCTATAAGTTTTTCTCCAACAAAAAAAAGAAAGCACACTTTCTTCAAGTTTGAATATTGTTTCTAAATACTTATATCTGCAGTTGTTTGGTCATAACAGCTATAAATGGTTGATAACTCGTGGAATGGCGGAATAACAATGTCTATCGCGATTTTGCAAATATTTTACCAAACGAAAATATATTTGTAGTGTTAAACAAACTACAGAAAATTTCAATTTAGTTTTTGATATATCATGGTTTTTACCCTGTTTAAGCCATGATATAAGTCTATTGTTTAGAGTCTTTTGGTGTTTTCTAGTTGTTTTTAGAATCTTTGCAGGTACTTAGACGTTTGGAGCATAAAAGATGTTTACTGGAAGTTTTGGAACATTGCGGAATGAAGCGTCAAAGTGTCAAAGTTCGGATTCAGAAAACAGAGCTGGTGTCGATCGACACCTTGGTCAGACGAGCAAAAAGCCCAAAATCGAAGATTTCCGTTTTTTGTCGAGAAAGGGCCAGATGTTTACTTTTGTGTTCCAGTCGGTTTATGAACCTTATAAATACGTTTTCGCAGCCATTGTTTAGGCTTATGTTTTATTTTACTGAGTTTAATAGATATCTATCAATAAAAGTAATGGGTTCTTCTTTGATCATGTCTGAGTAGTTTCCTTGTTAGGTTTAGGGTTATTCAAAGGTGTTTGATGATTTGCTAGATCTAATCTGAATTGCATAGGATTAATATCTTTAGAAAGTTCTTCATCTTGTCTTGTGATTAATGCTGGTTTTAGATTCATGACCTGGAATTTGATCTTAGGATAATTAATAGAAATGACAGTTTTATTGATTACTTGATCTAGACTTTGATGAGCAAAATTCCTTTTCGCAAAGAAATTTGGTTTAGGGTTTTGTGAACAATTGAACTTGAACTTTAATGCTTGTTTAGATTGTTAGGATTCGCAACGACAGTTGGTCTTCTAGGATTTAAACATAGATAATCTCTGCAACGAAAGTTGATTGATTTTATAATCGTGTTCATGTTTAAGAACTGTGCATCATAATCCTATCTTTTATTTATCGTCTGCATATCTGATTCACCTGTGATTTCCCTGTGCCTAGCTTCTTTTTAATTGATCTTTACAACCGTTCATCCTGCTTACTTTGTTTACTTGTTTTTGCATTCTCAATATTTCTACTTAGTTTAATCCGAATTTATTAGTCTATTGTGCAACTGATTCCCTGTGGATTCGATCCCTAAATACTGCAATTGATCTCTTAATTTGAGAGAGTAGCTTAGGATTAATTTGAGCTTATCAGTTTTGATTTTTAAAAAATTCAAGTCAAATAAGAAAACTTATTAAGCAAATATATATATTATTCCGAAAAATTATCTAATTGCACAAATAACTCCATTTTGTGATTTTTATTATGCAGATTCATTCATTTGCACATAAAGTTTTATTTTTCGTCTTTCCGTAATTATGTTACTAAAACATATATATATATGTATATATATTTGGGCAATCAGATAATTACTAAAACAGATATGTTCAAAATTATACATAAATCATGATATTTAATATATTTTGCTATATATATCTAAAATATTATGGATTTAGATATGTTATAAAAAATATATTTTGATATGAGTTGTTATCAAGTGTATTTAGTAATTCAAGTAATTCAGTAACGGACATGTCTTCAGTAATTCAAGCGTATCTTCTGAAACAACCAAGCTTTTTTTTTTTAATCCAAAACAATTCTACTGCGGAAATAAACAAACGAATTCAATATCAATATTCAGGAATGATAACTCTAGCAACCTAGACAACCAGGTTCGCTAGATTCCTCAATCACACTTTCTCCTTACCTGCAACACATGGGATTAAGAGTTGCATAAGTATTTCATAAATACTTAGTGAGCCGGTCATACCATATACTGGCGTAACAAGCAGGCTCAGACAACATTACAAACAATAACATAGTTATCACAATCCAACAAATACACAACATTGCATTTTTAAAATATTTATGAACCAAAACAGGTCGTGTCTCGATCAACATGACTCATGTGCTAGTGTCGAGCGACACCATCCTGGTGTCGATCGACACGCCTCTGTATCGCATCAGAATCGAGTCTCTCCTCTCACGACTCGATTCTGGGCGATACGAGTCGCAACCCTCCAAACGATCAACACAAAAACAACCACAATACATTCCACGATATCAACAATCCAATCCACACGAAAAACCATCATGAAATCATCACGAAAATATCAACCACACCGTCATTGCCTAGAAACCTATGGTCGCGAACTCACCTTTGCTAAAAAGGACTAGTGAAAGCGATTAGAGACACGAACAACGCACGAATCAGACCCTCACGATCCAATTCTCACAGACCCGAACGAAAACCACGAAGAACACGACGATAAACGATTCCTACAGCTCACAAACTCAACGAGAACGGTTCCTAAATGATTTCTTTGCAATAATCCTTAAGAACAACAATTCTCTAACCTTTTCCTCACTTTCTGCCTCTGAACCCGATGGCACGTTTCCCCAAAAGACTTAAATACGCAAGCCCAAGGATTAAATCCCTTAAACCGAGCAAAAACCGCTATTAAAAACTAATTAACCTGGTTCTGCAGAAACTCGTGTCGATCGACACACTGCCATCCTTCGTGTCGATCGACATACAACCTTGTGTCGCTCGACACGACCACCATAATTCCCAATTCTGGTTTCCGAATGTTACATCTTCTTTCTAAAATATATTTTGATATAACATATCTAAAATATTATGGATTTTGATATTTAAATATATAACTCATTCCAAAACATTAACATATCTGTCATATTCGCTGATGACATTTGTATCCCCAATTAGTCTTAAAAATAATAATAACGCCGAGTCAATTTGTTCCCTAGTTAATACTCCCTAGTATATGATATTAGTTAACATGGTCAAGAATAAACGAAGGAAAAAAATACATAATTTATGACCTGACTTAATTAGGGTCATATATATATATATAGTATATAAGACTCTGAAATTCTCATGAACAAACGGTGGGAACAAGTTGCACCCCAAAAAAAAACCAATGAAGCGAATACATAATTTGTGTATGATTAAACAGAACACAATTTACAACTATCCGACGTAGGGCATTATACATATAAGGCTGTGAAACTGACGGTAAAAACATTGACTTTGATTTGGAAATGTTTTGCGCAGCAATTAAGCAAAGCAACCCAAAGAGGACATGATGATGGTAAGTGTTTAAAAAGAACATGATTATTGATTTTGGGTTAGACTTTTGACTATCAAATGGAAGCTGGGGAACAAACGAATCAATTAATACAAGTACTTAACTAGGATGATTAGTATTAAAAAAAAAAACAAAACAAATAGATTAAATTGGGGGAACGAATAGAGCAAAAAAGCTGTATGATGATTCATGCAATGTGAATATAGTAATACTAATTAAATGTTGACTAACTTGTTATTGTTGTGAATAATAACCCAAAGAAAGATTATGATTTAATTAATCTAAACCAACACAAGCATTAAACAACCGATTGATTATATGAGAGAGATGTAGTGTTTAGGTATATAATATATGTATAAATAAGAGAGGAAGAGACGAGAGAGTAAGGGAGACTCTTATTATTCACCTTCTTTTCAACTTCTTACTCTTACACATATATACAGTAGAAGTGATTACACATCTAACATAAATACATAGACACTAATGAAACACCTAAATATAAGAAATACCATACAAGTGCTTAATTTTCCATGGTAATACTTGTTCACTAATTAGCCAAGCATTAGTTTATGATTTATATGGAAACACTTGTCTAATGATGAGTAATCATCATATTTTTAACACTCCCCCTTGAGTATTCATCATTTTCGATGTGTCCTATGTTAGACTGCCTCATTAAAAACCTTCCATGAAAAACCCAGTAGGAAAAAACCATGACAAGGAAAAGAGTACAGTCTCTCCCCCTGGAACTGATTGAGATGATCTTCTCTTCATAGTTCTCGTAGGTGCATTTTCCCCCTCATATAAGTCTTGTCTCTTCATAGACTCCATAAAGCGATTCACTTTGATCATTCTCTTCACTCGTCTTGGCTTCATCAATATATGACAAAACGTTTGGAAAATTGATAGACCTTTCTTATTGAGATTATAAGATTCCTCTTAGATGTCTATCTTTGGCGTGTTTTTGGTTGTCTCGTTAAAAACCTCGTCATGGAAAACTCAATGGGACTAAAACCATGATAAGGGAAAAAGAGTACAACCGCGCTTATCATCATATTTCTCCCCCTGGAAACATCATCCTTATGAGATGCATTCCGTTAATATATACCATTCTTTTGAGGGTTTTTGCGTGTTCTATCCTGCCTCGTTAAAAACATTTTCATGGAAAAACCCAATGAGGCAAAAACCATGATAGGAGAAAAAGAGTACAACCACGCATATCATTATCATTTCTACCCCATAATTTTTCACTATGGGCGTAGGTGATGGAGATCTCAAAATATTTGACGTCTTCTGGACGTTTCTCTGTTTTGGGTTCATCTAGACCCTTTTCACTTATGTCCTCTAGACATTTCTCAGTACATGTTCAATTTTGGAATACCTGAGAGATTGTTTTCCTTCCAAGGTTTTCAATTCCAAATTATATTCATTATACTAATTGCGATACCTCTTTAGGAGTTTCAATCGCGTAGAGTTCTCGGGAACATAATCCTTCTAGGATTATAAATATTGAGCGCAATCCAAGTCATTTTGTCCATTCTTCTTCATGGACAAATCTTCTTGATGTTCGGACTATTGGTCCAAACATCTCTCGCTCTTCAAACGAGTAACAAAGACATGATTGCCTCTTCTAACGTATTGGCCAATATTTTTCTCTCTACGCTCATCCTCAGAGCGGAGTCATGATCCTCATTAATTATTTCGCGCGCTTTATTATTTATTTTGTCGACATATATTTTCTCTTTGGTTCCCTCTTTTTACATGGTTAATCGAGATCTCTAAATTATTCTCAATGATTTCTTCAGGTACCTAATTTCATCATTAACCACGTCTCTTTACTCTCTTTAAGAGTTTAATCCTCTTTTTTATTTGCTCCATGCAATTTCTCTTTGAGGATTTTCTTTATTTTTGGCACCAAAGTAGTATATCACGTCTTTTACGTGCTATAGACTTAATAGATTCTCCTTCCGAGACATCTATTCTTCTTGGAGTATATCAACTGGAATATGAGATTTCCTCTTTTCTATTAGAATTATCCTTTAAACTTTCAAGTTTATATTTATGAGGATCTATGATAATTCTTTTCTTGAAATCTCATTCATCAGCTTATGATTTGCAATATGGTAGTGATCCTTTGAACTTTTGAACTTCAGGTTCACATTAACTTGTTCAAGGATACCAACTACTCAATATTTTCCCATGGAAAATTCTCATCAAAATGAGTGCAAATCATACAATAAGCACATCCTTCTTGATGGCTTAATATACTACATGCATTACTACATGTTTTATGCCAAATCATAGAGATTAAATTTCACCATTAATGGTCATCCGTTTTTTTCATTTTCAGTATGAACACAACCTCATTTATGTTCTACTTTACCTCGACATATAGTAAGTGATAAACTTTAGGATGTTAATTTACTAAGATTATCATACTTGGGATGTAAACTCACCAAAATTACCAACTTACTTGTCGATGTGGGATTCTTTAATTCTCCCCCTCGAGATGATGGTATTCTTTTTCCATCCATCTCGCATTGAATCCCATTTTAGGATCGACATATACATCTTGGATCATGCATTTTATTCCAGATCCTTTAAACATTTATTTCGGGATTCATAATACACCCTCTCAAGATAATGGATTCTTGGCCCATTTATCTAAACCGAATCTCTTTTTAGACTCGTTATACTCATGGTCTAATTTTGGAGATTAAAGAACTCAACCACTATTTTAAATGAGTTTTATTTACCAGAAACAGCGACTCATCCATTTATCTCATATGATGGCCTTATTTTTGCTTAAGACATTATGGTTTTCACATAAATTTTCAATGATCCTTAATATCATTGTTTAACCGGATGGCATGATGGTCGTAAATTATTTGATCAAGTAGTAAAATTTCTTATTTACTACCAAAATATTTTAAACAAGTTAGTAAACTTCAGGTTTATTAACCTTGCCATCTATATTCTCTGTATGTATAATTACATACATGTATGTTGATATGTTAGTATTTTGGTGTCTTTTACGCTTTGTTTCTTTAGTCTTTTTGGTTCTTTCTAGTTTATTTTGTGTCTTTTCAGGTTCTAGGAGGCTCTCGAGCATAGATTAGAGTCCGTGAGGGTCATTGGAGCAAAAAGGGACGAATCTGGAGGAAAGACAGTGATTTTCATAAATCGAGCACCTGCTCGGTTTGGAGCGAGCACCTGCTCGCCTGAAGACCCAAGGAAGCCAGAAGTCTCTGGAATCCGGACCGACCGGTCCGGATGAGAGGACCGACCGGTCCACACTCGAAGACCCGAAGCCAGAAGTCTCTGGAATCCGGACCGACCGGTCCGGATGAGAGGACCGACCGGTCCACACTCGAAGACCCGAAGCCAGAAGTCTCTGGAATCCGGACCGACCAATCCGAATTGTAAGACCGACCGATCCCAGACCCGAAGACATACCTCGTGCTGACACGGACCGACCGGTCTGACATCAGACCGACCGGTCGGGCTCCCAGAACCAAGTTGCCCTAAAATTTCCTTATAAATAAGTTGTAGCCACTTTCCAAGTGTGTGTGCTATTTTTTCTGAGATATTTTTCCTGAGACATTTTTTGAGAGCTGAGACTACTTGTTTCCATTGTTGAGATCCTTTCAAGGTGTTTTTCATTTCCAAGGATTTTGATTGTAAGAATTGGAGGATCATCCACAACTTTCCATTGAGAAGATTTCTTAAACCCTATTCTCTTATTTTATCATGATGCTTTCTTCTCATTTGATTGCTGTGATTTTGTCCTCCATGACTGAGTAGTCTCATTGCTAGATTAGGGAAATTCAATGGTGGATTAGGATGATTGTGACTGAGCCAAATAGGAAATGTTATCATTTGTCTTCATCAATCGGGATTCATACTGCTTAGGCTAATTTGATCACCTAGTCTATGATTTTAGGATTGACTTATTCACGAAAGTGCTCTAGGTTGCTAGATAAACCATTGATGAGCAATCGGTGTGTAACCAACGACAGTTGATTGTTACCATCGATTGTGAACAAATCGAACCAAATTGTTAATGCTTATCTTCATTTCTGAATTCGAACGACAGTTTATGCATTTAGGATGCTAGATAAAGTTATTGATGCATCACGACAGTGAGGCAATATTACATTCATGTTCGAGTTCTAGATTACGCTAAATTGAATCCTGAATAGATTGCTCAGTCCATGATCCGAAACCACCGGCGAATGACTCTAATCTAGTGCCTTTATCTTATTGAATTTACATCATTTTTAGTTGCTATTTCGTTCATTAATTCGTCACAAACAAATTCCCATTTTATCTTAGCTTTAAACGATAATCCATATTTTCATAGTGTGACCGTGGTCCCTGAGGATTCGATACCTAAAATACTACTGCTTTTGTCTGTGCACTTGCGGATACTATTTAGGTTTAAAACTTCACGTATCAAGTTTTTGGCGCCGTTGCCGGGGACCAATTGCGTTGCCTTTGAATTTCGATTTAGTTTATAGTCTAAGAATTTATTTTTGCTAATTTTGTTTTCTTTTGTTTGCATTCGGTGTGTTTCAGGTGCATGACCAGTAGAAGAACAAGATGAAACATCACCGAATCCTTAATCAACGTTTCGAACGAAGAGTTAGCACGTATTGAACGAGAAAACCGTCGGCGAAGAAACTCACCGAATCCGGATAATATGGCTAATCAGGAGGAGATGAATGCTCAGTTGCAAGCGCTAAGGGATCAGATTACTCAATTGCAAAGAAATCAACCGCATGCCCCTCTAGCACAGCCGGGTATAGGGGATACGGATAACCCCCATGCCTTCTATCAGAACCGTTCCGCCATTGTGATTCCAACTATTCAGAGGCAGGATTATGAGATCAAGCCTCAGATGATATCTCTGGTAAAACAACACTTGTTCCATGGATTACCGGCTGAAATACCGATGGATCACATTGAGAATTTCGAGGAAATCTGCACTACTACGGGGTCTAATGGAGTGCCGAGTGATTTTCTGAAGTGCAAGCTGTTTCCGTTCTCACTCTCGGATAAGGCTTCTAGATGGTTGAAGTCTTTACCGGCTGGTTCTTTGAAGACTTGGGACGAAGTTAGAGCTGCGTTTTTGGACCACTTCTACACCAAGTCCAAAACTGCGTCTTTGAGGAACAAGATTTCTTCGTTTCGACAACATTCTGGTGAAGCTTTCTGTGAAGCTTGGGAGAGACTCAAGGAATACCGTAGGGAATGTCCTCATCACGGTTTCAAAGATGAGCAGATTCTTGGAATTTTCTACGATGGAGTTGAGTGGGACTATAGGAATGCTCTTAACGCTGCAAGTAACGGGGACTTCATGACCAAGACAAGGGATGGAGCCTTTGAGCTAATTGAGAACCTCGCTGCGAGTTCCAATAACAAAGCTCCCGAGTATGATAGGACTAAGAAGGTCGATAATGTTGACACTCAGAAAATGGACGAGTTGACGGCAAAGGTTAATCTGCTTCTTCGTGAGAATCAAAGGTCGGTAAAGCTTGTGGAAGAGAATGAGGGAACTCTTATCCCTCAAGAGTTTGAGGATGATGAAGATGCTGGAGTTCAAGAGGTTAACTTCGTGACTGGCCAAGGATATCAAAACCGCAGTTTTAATTCCAACTATCAAACCCATCCTAACCTCTCTTACCGAAGCACTAATGTTGAGAACCCACAGATCAGGTTTACCCGCAGCAAGCAAGTGCGAATCAGAGCAGACAAGGACAAGGATATCAGAAGTTATATCCTAGTAACACTCAAGGGAAGCAATACGTCCATAACCAGAACCAACAACAATTCACTCCGCAACCGCAAGCTACTACCGCGCCTACCTCTCAAGACGAGTTGAAGAGTCTCATGCAGCAGCTGATGGTCAATCAACAAAAGGCATCTACAGAGATAAACACGAGGGTGGAGCATATGTATAATGATCTAAACGCAAAGTACAAAGCTGTCACCGCGCACGTTAAGAAACTTGATACTCAAGTAGCTCAAACCGCTGAAGCTATCAAAAGACCAGCTGGGTCTCTTCCGGGACAAGGTGAAGTTAATCCTAGGAAGGAGTATCAAGTTAATGCTGTTGAGTTGAGGAGTGGAAGGAAGATGGTACCGCCTACGATTACAAGCTCTCAAGTGAAGGTTAAGGAGAAGTTACCCGAGCATAAAGCTCATGAGGATGGTTTATTGGAAGAAGATATGAATGAGGAGGTTGAAACAAGCTCAAGAGCACCTCGAGTTTCTGTCCAAGTTGATTCTGCGAAAAAGTTTAGTGAGCACCTGCTCACTCCTACCGAGCACCTGCTCAGTCGAGATGCTTCCAAGAAAACTTCCGAAATTCCGCCCGAGCAAATTTATGTACCAAAGGTCCCTTACCCAGTACCCCCAAGGAAGTCTAGAAGGGATTTGGAGAATGCGAAGTGTAAGGAAATGCTTAAGGATATCACGGTAAAGCTTCCTTTAACCGATGCCGTTCAAATGATTCCTTCACTCAAGAGGTACATGAAAGAGCTAGTAGCTGGAAAAGTCGTTGAGGATGAGAATGTGATGATGGTTTCCAAGGAATGTAGCGCCGTACTTCAGAGTAAGGTGTTGACAAAGAAGGGTGATGCGGGAAGATTTGTGATTTCCGTGAAGATTGGGCCTTGCACGTTTGCATGCTCATTGGTTGATTTGGGTTCCAGCGTTAATTTAATGCCTTATTCAGTTGCTAAACGTTTAGGTTTAACTCATTTCAAACCAACTAAGATCTCTTTGGTTTTTGCAGACCGGTCTACAAAACTTCCTATAGGTATTATCGAGGATTTGCACGTCCGCATAGGGGACACTCTTATCCCAGCTGATTTCGTGGTTTTAGAGCTCGATGAGGAACCGAGAGACCCGCTGATTTTGGGCAGAGCCTTTCTTAACACGGCGCGCGCTATCATTGATGTTGAACAAGGTATAGTGGACCTCCGTCTAGGAGATATGGTGGTTCGATTCGAGATGAGCAAGCTCCTCAAGAGACCAACGATAGATGGGCAGACATTTGTTGTCCATAACGGGTCAGGTTTATTAGAGGATGACGTTGAAGAGATTTTAGCAAAGGATCCGCTTGAAGTCGCGTTAACTAAAGCCGAAGGAAAACATGGTTTTCTGAGTAGAGACGCCCAAGAATTTGCTAAGTTTCTGGATTCTAACACCAAGATGGATAAGGGAGTGGAGTTTCTAAGTTTGGAAGATGATACGAGAATCGAGGAAAACCGAGCACCTGCTCAGTCTACTGTTCACAGTTCTTGGAGCGAGCTGAAAGCTCCAAAGCTGGAATTGAAGACCCTCCCAGCAGGGCTCAGGTACGCATTTCTCGGTCCTAACTCTACTTATCCCGTTATAGTGAATGCTGAACTGAACAATGTTGAGATTACCTTACTTTTGTGTGAATTAAGGAAGTATAGGAAAGCTCTAGGATATTCACTTGATGATATTGCTGGGATATCTCCTGATTTATGCATGCACAGAATACATCTAGAAGATGAATCTATGACCTCTGTCGAGCATCAGAGACGGTTAAATCCGAATCTCAAGGATGTCGTCAAGAAAGAGATAATGAAACTTCTAGATGCTGGGGTGATTTATGCTATATCTGACAGTAAGTGGGTCAGTCCTGTGCATGTTGTGCCAAAGAAAGGAGGTATCACGGTAATTAAAAACGATAGAAACGAATTGATACCAACTAGAACAGTAACTGGACATAGGATGTGTATAGACTATCGGAAATTGAATGCTGCTACTCGCAAGGATCATTTTCCTTTACCATTTATCGATCAGATGCTTGAGCGTTTAGCTAACCATCCTTACTACTGTTTCTTAGATGGTTATTCAGGTTTCTTTCAGATTCCTATCCACCCAGAGGACCAAGAGAAGACGACGTTCACATGCCCCTACGGCACTTTCGCGTATAGACGCATGCCTTTCGGTTTGTGTAACGCTCCAGCAACGTTTCAACGTTGTATGATGTCCATTTTTACTGATCTTATTGAGGATATTATGGAAGTTTTTATGGATGACTTCTCTGTGTATGGGAGTTCTTTTTCTGTTTGTTTGTCTAATCTGTGCAGGGTGTTGCAAAGGTGCGAGGAGAAGCATCTTGTTCTAAATTGGGAAAAGTGTCACTTCATGGTCCGTGATGGGATAGTTCTTGGGCACCGGATTTCAGAAAAAGGGATCGAGGTCGACAAGGCTAAGATAGAAGTGATGATGGCATTGCAACCGCCTACTACGGTAAAGGGTATCCGAAGCTTTCTAGGACACGCTGGGTTCTATCGTCGGTTCATCAAGGATTTCTCCAACATTTCTAGACCCCTCACTAGATTGCTTTGTCAAGAGGTGAAGTTTGACTTCAATAGTGACTGTTTGGCTGCGTTTCATACTATTAAGGATGCCTTGGTTAGTGCGCCAATAGTACAACCACCGGATTGGGAATTACCTTTCGAAGTCATGACTGATGCGAGTGATTTCGCTGTGGGAGCTGTTCTGGGTCAAAGGAAAGACAAGAAGCTCCATGTGATATATTATGCTAGTCGGACTATGGATGATGCTCAATGCCGGTATGCAACTACCGAGAAGGAGCTATTAGCAATTGTATTTGCTTTTGAGAAGTTCAGGTCATACCTCGTCGGATCTAAGGTGATTGTTCACACCGATCATGCTGCATTGAAGTATTTGCTAACCAAGAAGGATGCTAAGCCTAGATTATTGAGGTGGATTCTATTGCTTCAAGAGTTCGATCTTGAGATTCGGGACAAGAAAGGGTCCGAGAATGGAGTTGCGGATCATTTAAGTAGGCTACACGTTGAAGATGAAACGCCAATGGATGATAGTCTGCCGGATGAGCATATCTATGCGATTGAAATCTACGATAATTTCCGAGCACCTGCTCAGCCAAAATTCTGCGGTATAATTCAGAATGCCCACTCTTCGAGTTTCCCTTGGTTTGCTAAGTTCGCTAACTTCCTTGCTGCTGAAAAAGTTCCTGAGAACCTAAAAGGAAGTGAGCGAAAGAAGTTCTTCCGCGATATTAGGCGCTACTTTTGGGATGAGCCGTACTTGTACAAGCATTGTTCGGATGGGCTCTATAGAAGATGCGTATTAGAGGCTGAAATACCTGGGATTTTGCAACATTGTCACAGTTCATCTTATGCTGGGCATTTCGCCACATTCAAGACGGTTTCGAAAGTGTTACAAGCCGGTTTTTGGTGGCCAACGATGTTCCGGGATGCGAACAGATTCGTGTCTAAGTGTGATGCCTGTCAGAGGCAAGGCAACATCAGTAAACGCAATGAGATGCCTCAAAACTTCATTCTGGAAGTAAAGGTCTTTGATGTTTGGGGAATAGACTTTATGGGACCTTTCCCATCCTCCTATGGAAATGAGTACATCTTAGTGGCTGTTGATTACGTGTCCAAATGGGTTGAAGCCATTGCTTCCCCAACAAATGATGCCGCTGTGGTTTTAAAGATGTTCAAGACCATAATTTTCCCCCGGTTTGGAGTCCCCCGAGTGGTGATAAGTGATGGAGGGACTCATTTCATCAACAAGGTTTTTGAGAACCTTCTACGGAAGCATGGCGTAAAGCATAAGGTTGCAACAGCTTATCACCCGCAATCTAGTGGTCAAGTTGAGATTAGCAACAGAGAAATCAAGAGTATCCTACAAAAGATAGTAGGAACCACTAGAAAAGACTGGGCCGCCAAGTTGGACGATGCAATATGGGCCTATAGGACTGCCTACAAAACTCCGTTGGGGACAACGCCTTTTCATTTGGTGTATGGGAAGGCATGCCACCTCCCGGTAGAACTTGAGTACAAGGCGGCATGGGCTGTTAAAATGCTCAACTTCGACATTCTTAGTGCAGCCGAGAGGAGGTCTATGCAGATCCACGAGTTAGAGGAGATTAGGCATCTAGCCTATGATAGCTCGAGGATCTATAAGGAGCGAACCAAAGCTTATCACGACAAGAGGATTATTCCCCGTAACTTTGCTCCTAACGACAAAGTCTTGTTGTTTAACTCGCGCCTCAGATTGTTTCCGGGCAAGCTCAAATCAAGATGGTCAGGACCGTTTACGATCAAAGAAGTGAGACCATATGGAGCTATAGTGTTGCTGGACACTAAAGGAGGAGAGTTTGTTGTGAATGGCCAGCGGGTCAAGCCGTATCTTGCCGACACATGCGTCGAAGAAGGTGGATCAATTCCCCTTAGCGATCCTCCTCAAGCTTAAATGCTTTACAAAGTCGAGCTAACGACTCTAAACAAGCGCTCGATGGGAGGCAACCCATCGGTAAGGTTTTTCGTACATAATTTAGTTTTAAATTCCTTTTATCACTAACATTTTACTTGTGTTTTCAGTATTTGAATTCTAAAAAATGGTGAAGGAATCTCTTTTGAGCACCTGCTCAGTTTCGGAAAAAGCCCGGATTAAGTCTCTGGAAATGAGACCGGTCGATCCCATAGAGAGACCGGTCGATCCAGAGCAGTCAAAGGAGTCAGCCAAGTCTCTGGAAATGAGACCGGTCGGTCCCATATACCGACCGGTCGATCCCCTACGCGGATCAGAACACGGCCAAACTCTCTGGAAACACGACCGACCGATCCAGTATCGGGACCGGTCGGTCCTGTGCCCGAGCAACCAATCCGAATTTCCTTCCCCCTTATAAAAAAAAAAAAAAAAAAACCCTTTAAAAACCTAAAAAATTTTTTTTACTAACTTCTTCTTCTTCCCTATTTTGCAGCCGCTCACTTCCTCCCCCTCACACGGTCAAGCTATCCCTCTCACCAATCTCTCCATCAAGCTTCAATCCTCATCAATCTCTATCGTCCACCACTGAGACTTCTACTCGCTCCAAAACCAAGTTCCTCACCGTCGCTCGTCTCTCTCAACGATCCTTACCAATGCAACCAAGGATGCGATTCGGGAACAAGGATAAGGGCAAGGGTATTGCCACATCCTCCACTGCTCGGAGACCCGTAACCTATCCGTGGCCTCGCCCCGAAGAGACTCCGATTGACATTAATACCGCCGAACTCCCACCTTCTTCAGACACCGCGTGGGACGAAATCGACGCTTTCAACTACAACAAACTTTTGGCCTTAACGCTCGAGCCAACTAGGTTCTTGTGTGACCAAACATTGACTGAGCTTGGCTTAAAAGAGCAAGTCCATAGCATCTTTCTGCACGCCCGTTGCATGTGTTTCGCTTTAGAAGAAGGTGTGCTTTATCCAGATTTGACAAGACAATGCCTCGCAACCGCCACTCTCACGTATGCAAATCCGGAGTCACCGTCCCTTGAAGAGGCTACATTCTCGTTCTTTGCTGGAGGAACGAGATACGAGATTCCAAGGATTCACTTTTGCAACGTCTACGGTTTTCACATGACCGATACGAGGCTAGAAAGCCCCGGGAGACTTAAGGAATCAAAGACGTTCTGGAACGTCATAGCTTCGGGAACGTACTCAAGCAACTCTGCAAGTCAAAACCGGCTCCGTTATCCCGCTCTCCGCATTGTTGCGCGACTTCTAAGCAACATGCTCTTCGACCGACCCGTAGGTAACAAAGTGCATAATGATGAGTTGATGCTTTTGTTTTTGGGTGTTGGTAATATTGTAGGAGATGGAGACTTAGCGCAATTTGAGCACTACCGTTATAATTTGGGCATCCGGTTTGCTGAAACATTATGCGCAATCAAGGCTCAACCTGCTTCAACCGCTAGTGGCCCTCGTGTTGAGCGCATTGGAAGCTTGCTCACGTCACTATTTCGCCACCTTAAATTGGATTTATCCAAGGCTTCCTGCGTCGACGAAGTTTCACGTGTGGATATGCAGCATTTGCTAAACTCGAAGATTATCGTTAAGCCGAGTGCTTATCAGTTCATTGCTGCAAATGGAGAACCTAACTTCATCATGCTTCCATGCCCCCTCCTCACACAGCTCAACACGTGGGAGGACCTTGCGTTTCAGCCACCTCTGGAGTACCTCGTGCCAAACCCGAGCCGTTCTTCTTCAGCCGCAAAACCGAGCACCTGCTCCCGCAGAAGTACATCCAGACCGAGCACCTGCTCGTTTTCTCAAACCGGAGAAGCTGCCCCATCCATTCCGCGCCTAACATACCACACCGTTCCCCAAGGTGAGTTTGATCTCCCACACATCGCTGATGATGCTGACAGTGGTGAATATAGGCGATGGATGATCCAAGCAACGAAGAAGAACAACAACCTAATGCAAAGGATTATGGAGAAGCTCTCAAAAGGATGTTGTCACGCTACAGTAGCAAGAGATGCTCAGCCGGTCCCTTCAAGCTCTACCTCCGGTTCGGGTCAACCATTGGAAAGGAAGAGGAGGAGAACGCGCGGCGAAGGAGGCGATGAAGCCTCTACTCGGTGATATCTCTTTCACCCTCCACTATCATTGTTTTATCCGTTTCTTTTATTTATCTATGTTTTGTGTTCACTATTTTTTTGTGTCACCATTCTCTTGAACTTTTACACACCGGAGACGGTGTGATTTAAGTCCGGGGGAGCGGTTAGTTATTTGAATTTTCATTGAGTCGGATTTTTAATTGTTTTTCTAAAAAAAAAAAAAAAAAAAAAAAAAGCGAATTTCTAGGATTGCATCTGCATTTTTGCATAGGGAACAATGATGAAGTTTCCTTGTAAAGTCTCATTTTAGTATTTAATGATATGCCCTCATTAGAACTCTTTCGATGCATTAACAATCATGAAGTAGAGGCTCATCCATACTTGGATCTTATTTCTTTGAAAGTCCCATCTCATTAGAAACTTGCATGATCTAGATTCGACTCTATCAATTTGAACTTAATCCTGACTAATCTCTCTCACTTTTGGACTTTGAATCATAACCATGGATAAACACTTGACATTCAAATCATGTTTGCCTCATTTTTTTTACCACTCTTAACTTGATTTGAATGGCTATCTCGATCTAAGTTCATCTTTTAGATGAGGATAGTACCGCACCTTTTAAACCCGACCATTTTGTTCAAGCCCTTGCATATGTTCTTTGAGTGAGGCCTTTTTCTTTGTGTTGCATTGGCAAAATCTTGCAAGCATTAGAGACGACAAGGCAAAGTTTCCAATAGACTAGTTTCTTGTGTCTAAGACTAGTCTTAGGTGGGGAATGAAACCGAAATGGTTAAATGCTTATTTGAATATCTTTGGGTTTGTGGTTGAGTGTGAAAAGAAAGAAAATAAAGAAAAGGAGAAGAAAGAATAAGTTCTAGGGAAGGGAATTAAAAGGACCAGTATATAGCTCTAAGTGTTTGAAAAGAAAACGGCATTCTCCTAGAATAAAATCAAAAGAGAAGAAAATATGTTAGAGAATGCTAAGATAGAAAGAGCTAGTGCAATGAAAAGAGTATTCCCTAGGATTTTGATTGAAAAGGAAAGAGTAAGGTTGAGAAAGTTTTGAAAGAAAAATTTAGCCAAAAGGGCTAGTGGTTAACATGGGATAGTGAGAAAAGAGAGATGAGAGAATGCAACAAGGGGATAATGGGTAGAACTTTGGATTCCTAGCCTTGTATGCATCAATTGTCTCTTTTCTTTCTTGCTTTTGCTAAATGCGACACTTTCATTTGAGAGTTAACCACCAAAAAGAATATGAACCTTCTCTTTATATCATTTTCAAGCCTTCTTCTACCCAGCCAAATGGTATTGATTCAATTTCCAATTGTGAGACCGCACCAAACACAATAATGAATGTTAAAGAGTTGAATATTTGTTGATTGCAAGATTTCTTTTGAGTCTCAGGATTTGGAGTAATATTTCATAAGTGATGAGTATGGCGAAAGCTTCTTGAGTAGAGTTTGTTGTGCATCGAGTTAGTTCTTTTTAGGACGTGTTGTTGAACCCTTTAGTGCTTCTTTTGGATTTGAGTTCCCGCCTTCAAACCTCTTTTCCGGATTCGTATTTTCTTGTTTGCTTGCGGACAAGCAAAAGGCAAGTCCGGGGGAGTTGATATGTTAGTATTTTGGTGTCTTTTACGCTTTGTTTCTTTAGTCTTTTTGGTTCTTTCTAGTTTATTTTGTGTCTTTTCAGGTTCTAGGAGGCTCTCGAGCATAGATTAGAGTCCGTGAGGGTCATTGGAGCAAAAATGGACGAATCTGGAGGAAAGACAGTGATTTTCATAAATCGAGCACCTGCTCGGTTTGGAGCGAGCACCTGCTCGCCTGAAGACCCAAGGAAGCCAGAAGTCTCTGGAATCCGGACCGACTGGTCCGGATGAGAGGACCGACCGGTCCACACTCGAAGACCCGAAGCCAGAAGTCTCTGGAATCCGGACCGACCGGTCCGGATGAGAGGACCGACCGGTCCACACTCGAAGACCCGAAGCCAGAAGTCTCTGGAATCTGGACCGACCAATCCGAATTGTAAGACCGACCGATCCCAGACCCAAAGACATACCTCGTGCTGACACGAACCGACCGGTCTGACATCAGACCGACCGGTCGGGCTCCCAGAACCAAGTTGCCCTAAAATTTCCTTATAAATAAGTTGTAGCCACTTTTCAAGTGTGTGTGCTATTTTTTCTGAGATATTTTTCCTGAGACATTTTTTGAGAGCTGAGACTACTTGTTTCCATTGTTGAGATCCTTTCAAGGTGTTTTTCATTTCCAAGGATTTTGATTGTAAGAATTGGAGGATCATCCACAACTTTCCATTGAGAAGATTTCTTAAACCCTATTCTCTTATTTTATCATGATGCTTTCTTCTCATTTGATTGCTGTGATTTTGTCCTCCATGACTGAGTAGTCTCATTGCTAGATTAGGGAAATTCAATGGTGGATTAAGATGATTGTGACTGAGCCAAATAGGAAATGTTATCATTTGTCTTCATCAATCGGGATTCATACTGCTTAGGCTAATTTGATCACCTAGTCTATGATTTTAGGATTGACTTATTCACGAAAGTGCTCTAGGTTGCTAGATAAACCATTGATGAGCAATCGGTGTGTAACCAACGACAGTTGATTGTTACCATCGATTGTGAACAAATCGAACCAAATTGTTAATGCTTATCTTCATTTCTGAATTCGAACGACAGTTTATGCATTTAGGATGCTAGATAAAGTTATTGATGCATCACGACAGTGAGGCAATATTACATTCATGTTCGAGTTCTAGATTACGCTAAATTGAATCCTGAATAGATTGCTCAGTCCATGATCCGAAACCACCGGCGAATGACTCTAATCTAGTGCCTTTATCTTATTGAATTTACATCATTTTTAGTTGCTATTTCGTTCATTAATTCGTCACAAACAAATTCCCATTTTATCTTAGCTTTAAACGATAATCCATATTTTCATAGTGTGACCGTGGTCCCTGAGGATTCGATACCTAAAATACTACTGCTTTTGTCTGTGCACTTGCGGATACTATTTAGGTTTAAAACTTCACGTATCATATGTCTTAGCTATGTGCTCTTCTTGAGCATTTGCACTGTCCAATATTATATTGACACGTGCTTAATAAATTCTTAGGAGAATTTATTTTCTTTTAAATTCTAAATTCAAAATAACATAATTAAACAAAAAAAATTAGGAGGCATAGCCATCCATATAATATTAAACATTCAATGCATTATCAAAATTCTTATTACTTATAATCTCCAATCGATCATGGTCATTTTATTTCCTTTTGATTCTACCAGATCAACAAGGATTACGACATCGAAATGAGTTTTATCATTTAGGCCCTTAAATTTTTTTTTATATTTGTAACATCCCGAAACCAAAATTTTGATTTTGGAAAGGGGGTGTTGATCGACACCAAGGGTGGGTGTCGATCGACACCAAGTTCTGCGGTTTGGTTATTTTTAAAATAAATCGCTCGGTTATCGCGGTTTGGTCGGTTTGAGATTTGGGAAGCCCTAGTTGTGCGTATTTAAACATGAGCCGTCGTGTTTTAGGGCAGTGGGGGGAGAGCTGATCAAGGAGAAAAGGATTTTGAGAGAAAAATCGAGTGATCCGAAGGTTTCTCGATCCGTTCTTCGTGTTCTTCGTCGTTGATTCGTGGAGAGGTTTGTGGGGTCGTGTGCGGCGTGTCTCTCGGCGATTTCCAGTGGAGAGGAGTCCCTGTTCATCGCTGTGTTCGTCATTCTTCGTCGTTTCTCCGTATTCGATCCGTAGTCGAGGTGAGTGCGTGATCGTGGATATGAGATTAGATTGTTAGGATATCGGTTGTTGATTGAGATGTTTGGATTGTTTATGTGATTGTTCTTGTGTTCTGTGTGGATTGAGCCGTGAGTAATCTCGTACGATGAAATGGAATCGAGTCTCGAGAGGATTTGACTCGGTTTAGGTTTCTGCGAGAGGTGTCGATCGACACTTAGAGGTAGTGTCGATCGACACCCACTTTTGAAATCGTGATTTTTGTGTTATGAGAATGTGGTGTCGATCGACACCTAGTGGTAGTGTCGATCGACACCAAGTTGAAATTCTGAGTATTGAATTGTGGTGTCGATCGACACCACGGGGGAGTGTCGATCGACACCAGTTTCTGGAATGCTGATTTTTGGTTGTTGTTCTTGTTTGATAAGTTGTTTATCGTTAGTTGATTATTGCCTTGCTGGATTTGAGTATTGGTAATTGGATAATACTGGTTGAATGTGGATGGATGATATATTTATTGATTGTTGATTGATCGCGTAGTAATTGATAATCTTTTTCCCTTACTATGTATCCAGTAGACGGGATGACCGCCTCACTGAGTATTTGTGATAATACTCACGCAACTCGTTTTTCCCAATTGTGTTGCAGGTATAAGAATGTGTGATCGCGGAATCATGGCAGAGGAAGAGGATGATTAGGATGTGTTGTCTATGTGTTTGGTTTAGTAGAACTGCTGATAGGTTGTTAGTATGGAATTGTTAGTGAATGGTTTATGTAGGAATTCACACAGGATTTACTGGATTAATCTCTATTAATCAACCTAACAGAATTCCGATTGACCTAGGATCTAGGGTTTGTAAACTATGAATCTTACAAGAACGGATCTCGAATATACCTGGAGTTTATGCAGCGGAATTGAATCAGGGATTCGAGATCTATAGCGCCCCAAGTGTTGCGCCTCTACCGTTAGTCCACACGCACACAAACTGGAATCCGCCGGGATGCTAGTACCGTTAATCGGATCTCCTGGGGAATCACCGAGTTCTAAAGAGGTGGCTACGACTAACAAGATTCGGTCTCAAGGTCGTGCCTATTATCCTATATATAGGCCCTTGAGAAAACCCTATTAATTCTGAACCGAACCAGAATCAATCGTGTCATTAAACCGAAATCACTATTTTGGTTCTGCCTTCGTGTCGATCGACACAACTCTTTGTGTCGATCGACACACCCTCTAAACTCGTATATAATGTGTATCTTATACACATTACCTAGATCATTACTCTTAATGATCATTCCCACATAAAGCTCATCCAGCTTGCTTAGGTGTGTGACCCTGTAGGATCATATAATACTAGCAATGAGTTCATAACTCATAGATCATCAGAGGTTTCTAGCAAAACGTCATGACCACCTAGTATTATATGAATGTCTAATCTCGACAGTACAACTATCACTAGAGTGGATACAAGTGTGATTTCAGGACATTCCCAACAATCTCCCACTTGTACTGGAATCATCTATTCCCATAATCCCTTCGTCTCTATATCTCGATATGGCATAAGGCAAGATCCGTGTCATCCTTATTACAGCCATTATCACGTTCATCGAACTCCGATTTATACTGAACAAAAACAAACGACTGACAATCACCTCGTTTGAGCGCGGCCACGCATTTCTCAGTATCAAATCTTCGATGGGCCCTGAGATATTTATCTCCTGTTATATAGGAGGGACAAATCCCATCTTGTTCCATCCCTGTTCCTTCACACACTTCATGATACGCCCAATCAATGCCTTTATAGTCACCTGTTACGGATAACGTTTGACAAAGTCAAAGCGGACCAATTCATATGTAAGAAATCATGATGAACTCAGGTCTAAGGACTATACTCTATAGTCGTAATGGGAAACTCTTATGACACTTATATAACTATCCTGTAGAGTTCCCATTAGCAGGTCATGCCCGATCATATGTTCTCCAACATATATCTATGTGATTGACTTTAATACTCTTATTAATGACTCCATGAAACTTAGTCATCAGTCACCTCACATGCCAGTCTCACGCGGTTGTCAGTGTCCCACTTTAACAACCTCGACCAGGGACAAATATAATCTATGTCATTTATCACTTATAGGGTTTCATGATCAAGTCCTCAACTTGATGACCTATAAAATGCCATAAATTACTTTGGGACTATTATTCAATTATCCAATAATCAAATAATACATGAAACAATTTCATTATGACATAACCAAAGTATGTCAACATGAATATCATAACATAACTAAATACTTTATAACTCCCACTAGAATTAAGATCACATCTTAATATATCCAATACCTACAGCAGGAGAGTGAAACTCATGCTTAGGTCGTGGGAGAGGCTGCGGTGATCTGCTTGGAACCCTTTCCAACAAACCGCAGGCTGTGGTGCTTTGCTTGGAACTCTTTCCAACAAACCGCACCGCAGTATGGACACAAGACATAATCAGGTTCCTACCAGAAATTGTCTTTGTCTGTCTAACCACTCTCATCAGAAACCATTACTTCCTCAGTTCACCAAGCTCATATCCTCAGTATTCCTCAAATACTAGAGAATATTCTTTGTAACTGTCCAGTGACTTTCACTTGAGTCATATTGGTACCTACTCGTCCTGCTCAAAATACAAGCAACATCTGGACGAGTGCAGGTCATGGCATTTATGATAGGTTCCACTGCATACGCCTGGAAATCCTACTCAAACACTTTCTTGCTCAGCCAGTGTCCAGGGACACTGCGTCTTGCCAAGATTAATGCCATTAGACATTGGTATGAAGCCCTTCTTGGAATCATGCATATTGAATCTGTCCAAGACCTTATCACCATAAGAATCTTGACACGATCCAATTAGCCTACCCAATCTATCTCTATAGATTTATATTCCAAGAATTCACACGGCTTCTCCCATGTCTTTCTTTGAAAAATAACTTTCCAAGCCAAGTCTCAAAAAGGCTAAAGCAACGGAACATTATTTCCGAGAATAAGTATGTCATCTACATACATAATGAGAAATGCAACTACGCTCCCACTAGTCTTCTTGTAAACACACAGTTCCTCTTCGTTCCTGATGAAGTCAAACATTTTGACATCTTTATCAAAACGAAGATTCCAACTCCGTCATGCTTGCTTCATTCCATACATGGATCGATGAAGCTTGCATTCTTTCCCAGCATGATTTGGATCTGTGAAACCTTAGGTTGTGTCATGTACTCATCCTTTTCCAGAATTCCATTAAGGAAAAACTGTTTTTCACATCCATCTGCCAAATCTCATCACCATGATCAATGGCAGTTGCTAGTATAATCCGAATGGCTTTAAGCATAGCGAATGGGAACAGGTTTCATCATAGTCAATACCATGATTTGCTTGAAACCTTTAGCCACCAGCTAAGCTTTGAATATCTGGATATTCCCATCTCGGATCTAGCGGCTCCTAGCCACTTTTCGGAGTCCGGGCCCAACACTGCTTCTTCTTCAAAATTCGTTGGGTCTTCATTGTCAATGATCAACAAGTCATGACAATCGGTCACAAGAAATCCATATCTCTCGTGATCGTTACGAATCCTTTCGGATCTACGAACTTCAGGCACCACAGGTGCAAGTTCTACAACCCTTTGCAGACCCAGCTACTACTCTTCCTTAACAGGTCGAGCAGTCTCCTGTGATTCTCGAACATTTTCGAGATACACTTTACTCCACTGTTTTTCTTGGAAAGACAATCTCTCGCAAGAAAACATAGTTCTTAGCAACAAACATTTTGTTATCAGAACAGTTGTAGAAGTAATAAGCCTTGGTTTCCTTAGGATAACCATTCAAAGTAGCATTTATCAAATTAAGGCCCATTTTATCAAACTAAAAGAATGGGCCAATGACTTATTGGGCTTTATACATACAGATGTGTGCGGCCCGATAGGCACCAATGCTAGAGAAAATTAGGATTCAAGACTTCATTATCTATACTGGTGACTAGAGTGGGCATGGCGATGTCTATCTAATGAGTCACAAGTAGGAATCCTCTTTTGAAAATTTTTCAAGGAATTCCAGAATGAAGTACAGAATCAAATTGATAAAAGAACTCTAATACTTTTATCAATTTGATTCTGTACTTCATTCTGGAATTCCTTGAAATTTTTTCAAAAGAGGATTCCTACTTGTGACTCATTAGATAGACATCGCCATGCCCACTCTAGTCACCAGTATAGATAATGAAGTCTTGAATCCTAATTTTCTCTAACATTGGTGCCTATCGGGCCGCACACATCTGTATGTATAAAGCCCAATAAGTCATTGGCCCATTCTTTTAGTTTGATAAAATGGGCCTTAATCGTTTTGCCCAATAAGCAGGATTCAAATATCTCACATGATTCACAACCATGTGAGCCCAAAAGCCCATCACTATGGAACTTCTGAATCCTCTGTGGCCCAAACGATAATGCTGGAGAACCGATTTGTGTTTATATCATAGACAGATATATATATTGGTTTAAGACATAAATCCCATTCTCTAATGGGATGCTACCATATAAAATATCATTTAGATCAAAAGAGCAACATTTGTCTTTTATCAAAATAAAATCATTCAAAATCTTACAAGAAAATGAAATGACATTTTTTTGCTCATAGCAATTACATAATAGCAATTATTTAGTTTCTAAAACCAAGTCTGAAGGCGACAACAAATGGAAACTTCCTACAGCTAATGCAGCAACCCTTGCTTCATTCCTGTTGAGTATCTCCATTCATCCCTTCTTCAACGTTCTACTGTTGCTCAGGCCCTGCACATTTAAACAAATATGAGCACCACAACCGGTATCTAATACCCATAAGGTAGAACTTGAAATAACACAAATACCTGAATAAGGAGTGTCATACATCTCCATTATTTCCTTGGAATCTTCCATGTATTTCTTGCATTTTCTCCTCCAATGCCTTGGTTCCCCACAGTAGCTGCAAGCATCATCATCAGATGGGCCAGACTTGGGTTTAGTGAGAAACTCAGGCATATCCTGATTCACAATCTGGGCGGCCTTTCTCTCACCCTTATCTTTACCAGGTTTCACAAACCTTTTGCCCTTCTTGATATTGAGCTCAGCTGTCTTGAGCATATCATGCAGTTCAGTCAACGTCTTCGTCAAGACATTCTTGATGTAGTACTTGATGAACTCATCATAGCTCGTCGGCAGGGACTGCAAAATGATGTCAGTAGCCAACTCTTGGCTAATAGGACAATCCAGTCTCCTCAGGTTATCAATATAACCCATCATCTTCATGACATGAGGACTTACTGGAGCTTCCTTTGGTAGCTTGCACTCAAACAGAGATTTAACCGACTGATATCTCTCAGTTCGAGTCTGCTCCTGAAACATAGCTTTCAGGCTAGTGACTATCTCGATAGGCGATTCCACGTTCTCATATTGCCCCTGCAATTCAGAGTTCATGGTATCCCTCATCAGACGGATCACATCGACCACATCATAATAATGCTTATTCCAAGCATCATATACTGCATGTGAGGCATTGGACCTTAGTTTCTCAGGGAGAGCTTTCAGAAGGACATAGTCCTTTCTTTCTTGCTTGAGAACAATTCTCAAGTTCCGATACCAATCTAGGAAGTTGGATCCATTTAACTTGTCCTTCTCAAGGACGGATCTCAACGAGAAAGAGTTCTGATTAGACATAACTGTAATAAGAAAAGGAAAAATCAGTTATGATATTCAGAAAATGAGAAATCTTAACAATTAAAAAAACTCGCATTATATTCAAAACAATGATTCCTCAAATGAATATAATGATCCAAGATCCATGTTTCACCAAAACCCGAGCGAGCCACTGGCTGTCACTCAAATCTTAGCTATATAGGTAAGCAACACTTTGCTAATCATATCCAATATGACTCTTGGTTGTGGATAAGACATCTTATGTTTTATCCACCTGATGTCTATGGGCCCAGAACTTCTGATAGCCCATTCAAGCAAACCAATCTCTTCAGTCATGTAATAGTTGATGTCATGCACTGCAAGCCCATCAACACAATTACCTACTGCCTTACTCATGTCACTGCGGACACCTTGCACTGCAAGCCCATCACGCAATGAAACAAGTCTTGACAGCTGACAAGATCGGGAAGACATCCAGAACACTTGATATTTAGTTGAGGAAATGAACTTTTAATCCTTAACACACATCATATATGCATTTAGGAATCCAATTTCATTAAATCTGGTTCGGTTATTAGATTTTAGGTTCACTATCTAAAATACCTACTGCCTCACTCATGTAACTGCAGACACCTTGCACTGCAAGCCTGTCACGCAATGAAATGAGCCTTGACAGTTGACAAGATAGGGAATCGATCGACACTACCTTAGTGTCGATCGACACTTACCTGTCTGTCACAGTTCTTCGAAACCCGATCAATCCAATTGAACCGATTTCGATAACCGACAGAACCAATACAATAACCGATCAGTGTCGATCGACACTACATTAGCATCGATCGACATTGATCAAACCAGATCCAATTCTCGATAACCGGTCAATCCAATTGAACCGGATCGATAACCGGTCAATCTAATTAAACCGGGTCGATTACCGGTCGGTGTCGATCGATACTACATTAGTGTCGATCGATGCCAACCAAACCGCATTAAACCGACATTCGGTTTAATCGATCTGTTAACCGAGCACGATAACCGATTCAATCCAATTGAACTGGTTAACCAATCGCCTGGTCGTGTCGATCGACGCAACTTTTGTGTCGATCGACACCAACTTGATATCGATTAATATATCAAACTGACGGCAATTGAAAAAGCGTGTCGATCGACACAGCACAACGGTGTCGATCGACACCAACCTCTCTGGAAAAATTTTAAATCACGAGTTTAGCCCGTGTCGATCGACACTACCATAGTGTCAATCGACGCTGGCCGAAAACCCTAATATTTCAATTTTGCAAAACGTTTTTGAAGCAGATTTTGATCTATCAAGCATCCTCTAATCAATTCAACTAATTCGATTATATGCTTTAGATTCAGATTAGTTAAACCCTAAGGCTCTGATACCACTGTAGGAATTCACACAGGATTTACCGGATTAATCTCTATTAATCAACCTAACAGAATTCCGATTGACCTAGGATCTAGGGTTTGTAAACTATGAATCTTACAAGAACGGATCTCGAATATACCTGGAGTTTATGCAGCGGAATTGAATCAGGGATTCGAGATCTATAGCGCCCCAAGTGTTGCGCCTCTACCGTTAGTCCACACGCACACAAACTGGAATCCGCCAGGATGCTAGTACCGTTAATCGGATCTCCTGGGGAATCACCGAGTTCTAAAGAGGTGGCTGCGACTAACAAGATTCGGTCTCAAGGTCGTGCCTATTATCCTATATATAGGCCCTTGAGAAAACCCTATTAATTCTGAACCGAACCAGAATCAATTGTGTCATTAAACCGAAATCACTATTTTGGTTCTGCCTTCGTGTCGATCGACACACCCTCTAAACTCGTATATAATGTGTATCTTATACACATTACCTAGATCATTACTCTTAATGATCATTCCCACATAAAGCTCATCCAGCTTGCTTAGGTGTGTGACCCTGTAGGATCATATAATACTAGCAATGAGTTCATAACTCATAGATCATCAGAGGTTTCTAGCAAAACGTCATGACCACCTAGTATTATATGAATGTCTAATCTCGACAGTACAACTATCACTAGAGTGGATACAAGTGTGATTTCAGGACATTCCCAACAGTTTATGTTGAGTATTTCTGCTTGTGTTGTTCATCCTGAGTTAGTCGTTGAGGATTAGATGATTATGGGATCATTAATCCAGACTAATTATTTTTTTAAAAAAATGCGGGTGTTACAATATTCATCCGAGATGAACCAAATTCAACATCCTTTTTTTTTTTTTTTCTTACGTGGTTCTTGATACTATGGGCTGAAATTTTGGCGTACGACATCTACGTACCCATTTTCCTTTCATGCCAAATTAGTAACAAGTGATCTCATTTTTCATTTTCACAACGCAACCAACTTCATTGGTTTTCTTTTCGTTGAAATTAAACTGATATTCTCTTTCCACGTCTTCGTCCATCACCTTATTTATAACCGCGACTACGGTCTTTACCGTGTCCAGATCCTTGTCCAATTATTATTATTATATGCTACCACATTCACTTCTAGGAATGAAGCTAATCAATATGGACGGATTAATGGTTAAACATCTCTTAAACCATTTTATAGGTGATGACAAAAATATATCATGATATTAATTTTTAATTCATTCGATGTCTTTTTTTGATCGATCGATGGTTCTAAAATGTTTTTTTTATATGATCACCATATCTTTAATAAATTCAAACTACTAATTTTTCAAAATTAATTGATCATCAATTGTAGTTTATTTTTCAAATAAATATGCAAACATAATAATAGCATAATTAAAGATAATAATTTAGATGCATGCATATATACAAGGAGGCAAAGTCTACCATTAGATTAATTAGATTAAGGAGGAGGCATAACCTACCACTCCATATATATTATATGATTTTAAATAAAATTAACATATATTAAAATCTAAAACAAAGACAAGTTTAGATGTTACCTCCCTTACGTATAATCGCAACGGATAAAAAAAATGACTCAGATTAAGAGACGATCGTGCTTACGATATTTCGACGGCTCAACGGATAGAGACGATCGTGCTGATAACGTGTTGTGAATAATAACCCAAAGAAAGATTATGATTTAATTAATCTAAACCAACACAAGCATTAAACAACCGATTGATTATATGAGAGAGATGTAGTGTTTAGGTATATAATATATGTATAAATAAGAGAGGAAGAGACGAGAGAGTAAGTAAGGGAGACTCTTATTATTCACCTTCTTTTCAACTTCTTACTCTTACACATATATATATATATAGTAGAAGTGATTACACATCTAACATAAATACATGGACACTAATGAAACACCTAAATATAATAAATACCATACAAGTGCTTAATTTTCCATGGTAATATTTGTTCACTAATTAGCCAAGCATTAGTTTATGATTTATATGGAAACACTTGTCTAATGATGAATAATCATCATATTTTTAACCGTTATAACATTTTAAGTGGGGGTTATTGGTTTTTGGAATATAATGGATTTGAAATTTTTTGTGGATTTAGAAATCTTTTATGAATCCATTAATTTTGAATTCCAGTTAAATGGATTTACGTGGGTTCGAGAATGAACTCATTAATTTTGAATTCCATCTAAATGGATTTACATGGATTTAAATGACTTTCGTATCCATTAACATTGGCATTTTAGGTCAACATTTTTTTTTTGTCATCGATAAAATTAAAACATAGAAAAACTCATCAAAATGAAATCATTCAAGTCCTAAAGTCATTAGCATGTCTGTTGATGAACTTTATGTTTGGATTAAACGTAACATCATAGAGTGATAGGGTTATTAGATTAGGGTTTTATTAATTTATTTAAATTGAATTTTTATTTTTATTTATTATATTGCTGGATTTTTTAATTATTATTGGGGTTTTTTTTAAATCTTTTTAAATTTAAAATTTTAAATTTTAAATTTAATTATTATGTAAACAATTATAAAGATGACTCGATTATTTAACTTTTGTCTCTTCTCTCAATTCTGTTGTTGTTGCAATTTTTCATATTTTTTTCGTTAAAGCAATTATAACTACAAACAATATTTGTATTGTTAATATTGATATAATGGAGAGAGCCTAATAAAATAATGTGAATACTGATAAATGTGACATGAAAATGTAATCGAGAACCCAAATCCATCCAAATAACGAGGTAAACCTTAATATTTGATCTTTTGTATTTTTAGCATCAAAATCTTTCTAAATCCACTGAAATCCAATATCAAATCAAATCCATAAGTAAATCCGTAGGATTGAATAACACTGGATTTTAAGATGGATTTCAAAATCATAGAACCAATAACACTGAATTTCGTTTGGATTTTAAAATCCATTAAATTCCATGAACAAATAACCCCTTCTAAATCATGTAAACATATTGTGGTGGCTGCTAATACTATATTGCAAACTGCGCTCATATTTATTCTATTAATAAATAATATATTAGAAGACTAAAGAAAATATAACTATATAAGAACGGTGACGTTCACTAGTCTATAATTATTATAGGATATGACTTTAGACGTATAAATAACAAACAGTCTATAATTATTATAGGATATGACTTAGAGGTATAAATAACAAACAGTCGGCTAAGTCAAAATGCTCATTTTGTATGAGTACGAAAAGTCGAAAACTAACTTTTCATCAGGGTAAGAAATAAAATTTCATTCATAAGCAGTGTTCTAACAAAAAATTTAGGCGTCCGCGTAAACGGTGTTTTGGCACTAGACCCTATAGATTGTGGTGATTAACGCTATGACTGCCTAAAATATTATATTATTATAAAAATATAATAATATAACTTTTTTTATTTATAAATTATAATATTCTTAATATTAGGGTATAACATGATAATAATTAATATAATCTAAATTTTCTTATATATAAATCATGATATTTAATATATTTTGCTATATATATCTAAAATATTATGGATTTTTGTAAAACGTTTAAACCATTTTAAAAATCGCCTAAGCTCTGATTATGTGTTCTAGACGTTAGGCGATGGGTCACCGCCCGCTTAACTCCTAACGCTTTCTTAGACATTACTCATAAGTATATATAACATGACTGACAAAAAAGTACTTTATGACTTGATATATTTAAATAAACTAGATGACTCCCCGCGTGATACGCGAATAAATTTTTGTATATTTATTTTTTAAATAATGAATTAAATGCGTTCATTTTGATTTAAATGTTGTGAAGTTTTAAGACTTTAAACTATCTTATCTAAAGTATTATTCAAAATAGAATTTATATAAATGTAAATTTTGTTCGTATTAATCAAAACACAAAAGTTTTTGAACATGTAGAACCTAAAGAAACATGTAAAATTTATAAAGAAAAAACTAATTAATTTTTTTACCATAACGGAAAAAAGTCATATATTTCTCTTTACTTTTTGATTAAAATAACTTATTCATATACATCAAACCGTTACTGAAAATCTATGACTTTAAAAAGGGTAGATGTTTACTATTTATAGGTGTAGATATTTCTTTTTCATATATATATAAAATAAAAAAATTTCTTCTTACAAAAATCATATAAAATAATCAATTGATATATTTTCCCATAAACAGATTTTTGTATTTGGTTAATAAAAAAATCATTAAGTTTTGATTTGATTTGTTTTCATGCATATTTTCTTTTTTATTGCATACGGATGATCAAAAGTGTAGTATATACACATTAGTTTTCTTACACATGATATCTCTAAATAACAATTTTTAAAAACATCTTATATCAAATCCATATATAAGGTAACTGGAGAAATCCAAAGAAATACTAACAAAAAAGTAGGCCATAAAGATGATAAAGATGAGATTACATTAAGTTAATTATAAAAATATTTTGAGTGGTTATGTTTTTATACACTCTTTTATTTAGTGTAAAATTAGTTGTAGGCGTAGGTTTGATTCCATGATTCATGTAATTTAAAGATATATTTTAGATTTTGTTCAATAAATTAGAAAAATATCTTAAAAGATTTATAATTATGGGAAAAAAATCCATTGAAAATAGTAATGTGAATATAAACAAAATTTCAACTAGTAGATTAATGTTGTTATTAAACGAGTTTAGTAATGAGTATTCGTAAACACTTAAAATCAAATCTTTATCAAAATAATGAAGATTTTAATTGTGAATTTGCTTTTATTTTGTATTTTAAATAAATCTACTTTTCAAACAATGCTTATTATTAAATTTCAAGTGATATTGAAAAGTAATTTTATGAAAGTTTGTGATTAAGGTAAATGAGTTGTCATCTCATATTTTATTGATGCAATGTCACATTTTATGAGATGCCATGTCATAATAATTGGAAAATCACCTCCCTAATAATATATATGGGAATGTAATTTAAGGATATATTTTAGATTTTCTTCAATAAATTAGAAAAATATCGTAAAAGATTTATAATTATGGGAAAAAAATCCATTGAAAATAGTTATGTGAATATAAACAAAATTTGAACTAATAGATTAATGTTGTTATTAAACGATTTGGTTGTAATCAGTATTCATAAACACTAATATCAAATCTTCATCAAAATTATGAAGATTTTAATTGTGAATTTGCTTTTATTTTTGTATTTTAAATAAATCTACTTTTCAAACAATGCTTATTATTAGAGTTCAAGTGATATTGAAAAGTAATTTTATGAGAGTTTTTGATTAAGGTAAATGAGTTGCCATCTCACATTTTATGGATGTCATGTCACATTTTATGGATGTCATGTCCCATTTTATGAGATACCATGTCATATTTGAAATACCCGGTTCCTTTTTTATTTATTTATTTAATTACCTAATTACTAGGTCTCAAGCAATTTAAGCATAAATCAATTAACCAGCGGAAGACACAACAACTTAAACCATCAATTAAACCATTTGAACAGTTCAATCATTTAAACCATTCATTCACCAATACCAGAACAGTTCCAGATTCACTAGCAACCTAACCAGCAATCCTAAACAACAGTTCCAACTCAAACACATAAAACCGAGTCCCTAGATCATCCTCATCCTCATAGCCATGATTCTACGATCACATCTTATACCTGCCACACATGGGAAAACGAGTTGCGTGAGTATTATCACAAATACTCAGTGAGCCGGTCATACTACCTACGGCGTATCACTTAGGCATAAGAAATAACAATTATCACATCAACGATCAATCATACGAATAATCAGCACAATTCACAAAACACAAATCTGGTGTCAATCGACACCCACTAGTGGTGTCGATTGACGCCTACAAAACTCTGATATTGATCGACACCTCAATTGCAATCATAGAATACAAATAACTAGGTGTCGATCGACACAACCTCTTGGTGTCGATCTGAAGGAATTCGCACAGGATTTACCGGTTTAATCTCTATTAAACAACCTAACGATCAATTCCTTTGCCTAGGATCTAGGGTTTGTAAACAATGAATCTAATAGAACAAATCTCGAATATACCTGGAGATTATCAGCGGAAGATGAACCAGTAATTGAGATCAGTAAGCTCCCCAAGTGTTGAGCCTCTACTGATAGTCCACACGCACACAAACTAGAATCCGCAGGGGTGCTAGTGCCTGGAATCGGATCTCTTAGGGAATCCCTGCGTTTCAGAGGCGGCTATGGACTAAAAAATCTTCTTCTCCAGGTCGTGCCTCATATCATATATATAGGCCCTGGAGAAAACCTAATTAATCCCTGAACCGATTCATAATTAATTAAGTCATTAAACCGAAATCAATATTCAGGTTTAATAGCCCGTGTCGATCGACACACAATAGTTGTGTCGATCGACACATCCTTTAAAACACAATTCTTATGTGTATCCAATAAACATCATTTGATCATTACATTAATGATCATTCCCACATAAAGTAAATCCAGTTTGCTTAGGTGTGTGACCCTGTAGGATCATATAATACTAGTAATGAGTTCATAACTCATAGATCATTAGCGGTCTCTAGCCAAACGTCATGACCACCTAGTATCATATGAATGTTTGATCTCGACATGTATAACTATCACTAGAGTGAATACAAGTGTGATTTCAGGACATTCCCAACAATCTCCCACTTGTACTGGAATCAACTATTCCCATAATCCCTTCGTCTCTATATCTCGATTATGGCATAAGGCAAGAACCGTGTCATCCTTATTCAACCAAAATCATGTTCATCGAACTCCGATTTATACTGAACAAAAACAAACGACTGACAATCACCTCGTTTGAGCGCGGCCACGCATTTCTCAGTATCAAATCTTCGATGGGCCCTGAGATATTTATCTCCTGTTATATAGGAGGGACAAATCCCATCTTGTTCTATCCCTGTTCCTTCACACACTTCATGATACGCCCAATCAATGCCTTTATAGTCACCTGTTACGGATAACGTTTGACAAAGTTAAAGCGGACCAATTCATATGCAAGAAATCATGATGAACTCAAGTCTAAGGACTATACTCTATAGTCGTAATGAGAACCTCTCATGACACTTATATAACTATCCTGTAGAGTTCTCATTAGCGGGTCATGCCCGATCATATGTTCTCTAACATATATCTATGTGATTGACTTTAATACTCTTATTAATGACTCCATGAAACTTAGTCATCAATCACCTCACATACCAGTCTCACGCGGTTGTCAGTGTCCCACTTTAACAACCTTGACCAGGGACAAATATAATCTATGTCATTTATCATTTATAGGGTTTCATGATCAAGTCCTCAACTTGATGACCTATAAGAATGCCATAAATTACTTTGGGACTATTATTTAATTATCCAATAATCAAATAATACATGAAACAATTTCATTATGACATAACCAAAGTATGTCTATATGAATATCATAATATAACTAATTCCTTTACAACTTCCACTAGAATCAAGATCAGATCTTAATATATCCAATACCTACAGCAAGAGGGTGAAACTCATGCTTAGGTCGTGGAAGAGGTTGCGGCGCTCTGCTTGGAACCCTTTCCAACAAACCGCAGGCTGCGGTGCTCTGCTTGGAACCCTTTCCAACAAACCGCACCGCAGTATAGACACAAGACATAACCAAATTCCGACCGGAAATCATCTTTGTCCGTCTAACCATTCTCAACAAAATCATTACTTCCTTAGTTCACCAAGCTCTTATCCTTAGTATTTCTCAAATACTTGAGAATATTCTTGGTAACTGTCCAGTGACTTTCACATGGATCATATTGGTATCTACTCGTCATGCTTTAAAACGCAAGAAATATCTGGACGAGTGCAGGTCATGGCATTCATGATGGGTTCCACTGCATACGCCTGGGAATCCTACTAAAAAAGAAAAAAAAAACTTTCTTGCTCCGCCAGTGTCCAGGAACACTGCGTCTTGCCAAGATTAATGCCATGAGACATTGGTATGAAGCCATTCTTGGAATCATGCATATTGAATCTGTCCAAGACCTTATCACCATAAGCATCTTGACACGATCCAATTAGCCTAACCAATCTATCTCTATAGATTCCTATTCCAAGAATGTACGCAGCTTCTCCCATGTCTTACTTTGAAAATAACTTCCGAGCCAAGTCTCTAAAACTAAAGCAACGGAACGTCATTTCCGAGAATAAGTATGTCATCTACATACATAATGAGAAATGCAACTACACTCCCACTAGTCATCTTGTAAACACACGGTTCCTTTTTCATTCTTGATGAGGTCAAACATTTTGACTGCTTTATCAAAATGAAGATTTCAACTCCGTGATGCTTGCTTCAATCCTTACATGGATCGATGAAGCTTGCATTCTTTCCCAGCATTATTTGGATCACATCCATTTGCCAAATCTCATCACCATGATAAATGACAGTTGCTAGTATAATCCGAATGAATTTAAGAATAGAGCTGGGGAATAGGTTTCTTCATAGTCATACCATGAATTTGCTTGAAACCTTTAGCCACAAGCCAAGCTTTGAATATCTGGATATTCCCATTTCGGATCTAGCGGCTCCAAGCCACTTATCGGAGTCCGGGCCCAACACTGTTACTTCAAAATTCGCAGGCTCGTCATTGTCAATGATCAACAAGTCATGACAATCAGTCGCGAGAAATCCCTATTTCTCGTGATCATTACGAATCCTTTCGGATCTGCGAACTTCAGGCACCACAGGTGTAGGTTCTACAACTCTTTGTAGATCCAGCTACTGCTCTTCCTTAACAGGTTGAGCAATCTCCTGTGACTCTCGAACATCTTCGAGTTGTACTTCACTCCCACTGTTCTTCTTGGAAAGACAATCTCTCTCAAGAAAACATAGTTCTTAGCAACAAACAGTTTGTTTTCAGAACTGTTGTAGAAGTAGTATGCCTTGGTTTCCTTAGGACAACCAATGAAGTAGCACCTATCGGATTTGGGTGCGAGCTTATCAGATATGAAATTTTACATAAGCCTCACAATCCCAAATTTTCAGGAAAGACAAATTGGAACATTTCCAGTCCACATCTCATGTGGTGTCTTTTCAATTGATTTGAATGGAACCCTATTAAGTGTAAACTCAGACATTTCTAGAGTGTATTCCTAAAAGAATTATGGAAGATCTGTGTGACTCATCATTGATCGAATCTTATCCAATAAGGTCCGATTCCACCTCTTGGAAAACCCATTCCAAAGGGGCGTTCCAGGAGGAGTGAGCTGTGAAACAATTCCACACTCTCTCAGATGATCACTTAACTTTTGACTTAAGTATTTTCCTCTGAGATCTAATCGAAGAGCTCTAATACTTTTGCCCATTTAATTCGGTACTTCATTCTGGAACTCCTTGAACCTTTCAAAGGATTCCGACTTGTGTCTCCTTATATGGACATATCCATACTTACTGAATTCATCAGTAGAGGTAATGAGGTACTGAAAGTTTCCTTTAGCACTTGTGCTCATCGGGCCGCACACATCTGTATGTATAAAGCCCAATAAGTCATTGGCCCTTTCCTTTGGTTTGATAAAGGGCCCATTGTCATTTTGCCCAGTAAGCATGATTCACATTTCTCACATGATTCATAATCAAATGAGCCCAAAATCCCATCACTATGGAACTTTTGAATCTGCTGAAGCCCAAAACGACAATGCTAGAGAAAATTGGGTTCTTAGTCATTTTACTCGAACAGTTTGGTATTTATGTTATATACAGGCATAAATTGGTTTAAGACATAAAACCCATTCTCTAATAGGGTGCTACCATAGAATATATCATTAAGATCAAAAGAGCAACATTTGTCTTTTATCAAAATAAAATCATTCAAAATCACTCAAGAAAATGAAATGACATTTCTGCTCATAGCAGGTACATAATAGCAATTATTTAGTTTCTAAAACCATGCCTGAAGGCGACTACAAATGGAAACTTCCTACAGCTAATGCAGCAACTCTTGCTTCATTCCTGTCGAGTATCTCCACTTATCCCTTCTTCAACGTTCTACTGTTGCTCAGGCCCTGCATATTTCAAAAAATATGAGCACCACAACCGGTATCTAATACCCATAAGATAGAACTTGAAATAACATAAATACCTGAAGAAGTCTTATACATCTCCATTATTTCCATAGAATCTTCCATATATTTCTTGCATCTTCTCCTCCAATGCCTTGGCTCCCTACAGTAGCTGCAAGTATCATCATCAGATGGGCCAGACTTGGGTTTGGTGAGAAACTCAGGCTTATCCTGATTCACAATCTGGACGGCCTTTCTCTCACCCTTGTCTTTACCAGGTTTCACAAACCTTTTGCCCTTCTTGATATTGATCTCAGCTGCCTTGAGCATGTCATGCAGTTCAGTCAACGTCTTCGTCAAGACATTCTTGATGTAGTACTTGATGAACTTGTCATAGCTCAACGGCAGTGACTTCAGAATGATGTCAGTAGCCAACTCTTGGCTAATAGGACAATCCAGTCTCCTCAGGTTATCAATATAACCTATCATCTTCATGACATGAGGACTTACTAGAACATCCTTTGGTAGCTTGCACTCAAATAGAGATTTAACCGTCTGGTATCTCTCATTTCGAGTCTGCTCCTGAAATATAGCTTTCAGGCTAGTGACTATCTCGATAGGCGATTCCATGTTCTCAAATTGCCTCTGCAAATCCGGGTTCATGGTATCCCTCATCAGACGACGCACATCGACCACATCATAATAATGCTTATTCCAAGCATCATATACTGCATGTGAAGCATTGGACCTTAGTTTCTCGGGGAGAGCTTTCTCAAGGACATAGTCCTTTCTCTCTTGCTTGAGAACGATTCTCAAGGACGGATCTCAACGATAAAGAGTTCTGATTAGACATGACTGTAATAAGAAAAGGAAAAATTCAGTTATGATATTCAGAAAATGAGAAATCTTAACAATTAAGAAAACTCGCATTATATTCAAAACAATGTTTCCTCAAATGAATATAATGATCCAAGATCCATATTTCACCAAAACTCGAGCGAGCCACTGGCTGTCACTCAAATCTTAGCTATATAGGTAAGCAACACTTTGCTAATCATATCCAATATGACTCTTGGTTGTGGATAAGACATCTTATGTTTTATCCACCTGATGTCTCTGGGCCCAGAACTTCTGATAGCCCATTCAAGCAAACCAATCTCTTCAGTCATGTAATAGTTGATGCCATGCACTGCAAGCCCATCAACACAATTACTTACTGCATTACTCATGTAACTGCGGACACCTTGCACTGCAAGCCCATCACGCAATGAAACAAGTCTTGACAGCTGACAAGATCAGAAAGACATCCAGAACACTTGATATTAAGTTGAGGAATTGAACTTTCAATCCTTAATACATATCATATATGCATTCAGGAACCTAATCTTATTAAATCTGGTTCGGTTATTAGATTTTAGGTTCACTAACCATAATCTTAGTAGGCTGTCGATCGACACTACCTTAGTGTCGATCGACACTTACCTCTCTGTCACAGTTCTTCAAAAACCGATCAATCCAATTGAACCGATTTCAATAACTAACAGAACCAATTCAATAACCGGTCAGTGTCGATCGACACAACATTTGTGTCGATCGACATAGACTAAACCAAATTCAATTTTTGATAACCGATCAATCTAATTAAACCGGATTGATAACCGGTCAATCTAATTGAATCGGGTCGATAACCGGTCGGTGTCGATCAACGCAACATTTGTGTCGATCGACGCCAACCAAACCGCAACAAACCGAAATTTGCCGGTTTAATCGATCTTTAAACCAAGCGTGATAACCGATTCAATCCAATTAAACCGGTTCATCAATCGCAAGGTCGTGTCGATCGACACAACCATTTGTGTCGATCGACACTTGGGTTTCTGGAACTTTGATCTTACGATCGAAAACCCTAAAACTTTAGCAAAGTCGTGTCGATCGACACAACCATTGTGTCGATCGACACGATCAGCTCTGATCAATTTTAACAAATGATTTTGATAGAAAACTGATCTATCAAACTGAATTCTCTAATTCAATTACGTTCTAGCTGATTACATGTTAAACACTAAGGCTCTGATACCACTGAAGGAATTCGAACATGATTTACCGGTTTAATTTCTATTAAACAACCTAACGATCAATTCCTTTGCCTAGGATCTAGGGTTTGTAAACAATGAATCTAATAGAACAAATCTCGAAAATACCAGGAGATTAGCAGCGGAAGATGAACGGGTAATTGAGATCAGTAAGCTCCCCTAGTGTTGAGCCTCTACTGATAGTCCACACGCACACAAACTAAAATCCGCAGGGGTGCTAGTGCCTGGAATCAGATCTCTTAGGGAATCCCTGCGTTTCAGAGGCGGCTATGGACTAAAAAATCTTCTTCTCCAGGTCGTGCCTCATATCATATATATAGGCCCTGGAGAAAACCTAATTAATCCTTGAACCGATTCAGAATTAATTAAGTCATTAAACCGAAATCAATATTCAGGTTTAATAGCCCGTGTCGATCGACACACAATAGTTGTGTCGATCGACACATCCTTTAAAACACAATTCTTATGTGTATCCAATACACATCATTTGATCATTACATTAATGATCATTCCCACATAAAGTAAATCCAGTTTGCTTAGGTGTGTGACCCTGTAGGATCATATAATACTAGTAATGAGTTCATAACTCATAGATCATTAGCGGTCTCTAGCCAAACGTCATGACCACCTAGTATCATATTAATGTCTGATCTCGACAGTACAACTATCACTAGAGTGAATACAAGTGTGATTTCAGGACATTCCCAACACGATCTACACCCCATCGCAGAATGCAGAACCGAGCCAATCCTCACACGGCTCAATCCTGATTCATCAAGCGATCTACCTGCAACGATAACACGCAATAGTATACCAAGTAACACGAATTCACAGAGACAACACATGATCTCATTTACAAACATCCACAAGATAATCACACAAAACAATCTTACTCAGCCTAGAAACCATGGTCGCGCACTCACCTTGATAAAACGAAGGACAAGGCTAAGAACACGAAACCTGTGACTCGTGACCCTCGCAGCCTCTGGTATCACACGCAAACACCGAGGAACGCTTCCTCTATCACCTAAGACTTACAATTAGGGTTTCCCCTAAACCCAAATTAGATTTCCACAAAATCAGAACCGACGCCCTGACTTCGAAAGGACACAGAGATCGGAGCTTACCTCAGAATCCAGATCAGAAACCTAATCTGAAAACTAGACCGAGAGATATTTCCAGCGATATATAGATCCTTTCTTGACTCCTTCTCAATCGTCGGGAAAACGCTTCCCAAGAGTACTGATCGAAACCCGAAATTGCACAGAACACTCACGGGAAAACGACCATAACTCATTAGCTACAGATCGGAACGACATTCCTCTTTCTCCTATAGATATATAAGAGAGAAGAACATACCTACGAAATTTGACTCTTAACCGATCTGTTCTTCAAGTCCGTTTCTCTTCGCTACCAAAATGAGACAGAACTGTCTCCTTCTCTCAATCACTTCTCTTTCTCAAGAACACCCAAAACTCTTCCTTTCTTCTCTCAATCTCCAAAACTCTCTCAAAATTACGAGAGCGCAGAGAAAGAGAGGATGCTCGCATCTTATATCACGAGCCTAGGGTTTCCTAACCCAAACCGCACAAAACCTGACAATTAAATTGAACCTACCTGAAATACAAAACAATTGGTGTCGATCGACACCATTAACGAAAATCCACAATTTGGTTCGCGGTCTTTACAATATTAATAGGAGAAATCACCTTCCTAATAATATATAGGGGATTAGTATTGGATCGTCCATTTAATTTTTAAAGTGAACTTTACTTATGGCAAAATATTTACCATAAATAAAGAACCAGTACTGCATTTTGGGATATTTTTAAAATTATCTTTTGTTGTCTGTTTCCAAAAATAACATTTTTATAAACATTTTACAGATTGATAAAATAATATATAAAATTTACATCTGTTATAATAAAATAGCCATGGTAGTAAAATAATCTTTATACGTCGCTCTTGACACATTTAACTTGAACCAAAGACAGATGTTGTAATTATTGTTTTTGAATGCTTCGGTCTAAATGATGTTTCTTTCACATAGTTACTTAGCTCGAACCAATTCTCACTTTCTTTTTAGATATCTAGTATATAATAGAAGGCCAGCTTTCTCCATGGAGAAGACACGTGGAGGCCTTCTCTGATCGACACCTGTCACTGAAATTTTTTTAAGAAAAATTAAAATATTGCACAAAAACATATTCACCATTACTTTCATTTCATAAATTACCTCTAGCGACATAAAAAAAAAATCCTTCGACTTCTGAAGGAAAAACCACCGCTCATCTTCGACTAGATTTGTGTTCAAAGCCGGTAAACTCATCTGAGAAATTCGTCGATGAAATTGTGTAGGAGAAAGTAGGAAAGAATGACGGTTGCGGCTTTTGAGTACTTGAATATGGAGGAGTACCCTTCGATTTGGGGATCTCGCAGTGTCGAATGCTTCGAGAAGCCAGAACGGATGGGCGAAGAAACTTACGGGTATTCTTTTTCTTCTTCTTCTTCTTAATATCTTCTATCTTTTCTCTGGGTTTTCTTCTTCAATTTTGTTTCTTTGCCTCTTCATTTCTGTTTTAACTTTTTTGATCGGGTGAATTATGATTTTTAGATTCTTGAAGGCTTTGTTGGTTCTCAGACAATCAGTTTGCTTAATTACCATATGCTTGAAATGGTACACAAATGAAGAAATATGCTAAAGCTAATTATTCCTTTTACATCAAAGTGTTAAGTTTTTTCCTTTTCCATTTCTATGAAAAAAATCAACAAAACAACCACAGTTACAAAGACGCTCTACAACAAAGAGACTATGGAGCAAAGTATGAAAACCATATTTGGATGCTTTTGTTGCTTGGTATGTAAACCGTGGTATATCGGTGCTATTCAGATTACCTTTTTTTATTTTCGTTCTCCTGTGATTCCAGTATAAGCTTTAGACTGAATCAAACATTTGGTTAAAAACTCAATTTATATCTTTGGTTTATGTAGGATCATTACAATTTCCACACCGAACCGTTGAGTTTACAAAACACCTGGAAGTGAAGAAGTTGTGTCCAATTTAACAAAGCAGAAGACTCAGCTGCAAAACAGTTTATCCACACAAAAATTACAAGAAACAAGTGCAATGTGAGCAAGAAAGAAAAAAGCCGTATGGTTTCATTACGTATTCTCTCAAAGTTACGTAGCGAAACTTTTATTTGCTCGCTTAATCGGTAATTTGAATTTGGTGCAGACGTAATATGGTGGAAAATAAGTAAGCGGTTGCAGAAGTCTGTGAGGAAGAGCAAAAGAATCTGTTCAGAGATTTAGAGAAGAAGGAACATGAATACATGCGCCGTCAGTGGCATTAAAAGCGAACTGATGACTTTGAGCCGTTTGCAATGATAGGAAATGGCACTTTCGTAGAGGTTAGGATATGTAGGGAGAAAGGAACAGGGAATGTCTATGCGATGAAAAAGCTTAAGAAATCTGAGATGCTTCGTAGAGGCCAACTGTCTCCTTCACGCTACTTTTATTTGATTTATTATCATTTGTTTTACCAACGCATTTGTTGAGATGTGATTTTTAATTTTCAGGTGGAACATGTAAAAGCTACGAGGAATTAACTTGCAGAGGTTGATAACAATTGCATTGTGAAGCTATATTGTTCTTTTCAAGACGAAGAGTATTTATATCTAACCATGGAGTATCTACGCGGTGATGATATGATGACGTCACTTATAAGGAAACTTTCACAATACCAAGCAGGTAACAAAAATGTGAATAATTGTTATCACTGAGTGTTGAGATTGAGATATGGTGTGTATTTGGTTTGTATAGAATATGAGAAGATTAAAGCTTTTGAATCAGTATTGATTGTTGGTGGTGGACCGTCTGGTGTGGAGCTAGCTGCGGAAATCGCGGTAGATTTCCCGGGGAAGAAGGTTACTTTAGTGCATAAAGGACCAAGATTGCTTAAGTTTGTTGGACAGAAAGCTGCTGATAAAGCATTTGATTGGTTAGAATCAAAGAAAGTGGAAGTGATATTTAACCGTGTAACTTTGAATTCAGCTTCAGATGGAAACAAAACATATCGGACTTCAGGAGGAGAATCTATACACGCGGATTGTCATTTCCTCTGCGTCGGGAAACCTCTGTCTTTTCAGTGGCTTAATGGAAGTGTTGTGAAAGATAGTTTGGATGGTAAAGGAAGGGTTATGGTGGAAGAGCCCTTGTGGATTAAAGGTCGTAGTAATGTTTTCACCATTGGAGATATCACTAATATCCCGGTAAGGGAATGATGGTGAGAAATATCGAGTTTTCTTGGTTAGTATCTTGTTTTGATTATATGATTTTTGTAATGTTAGGAGATGAAACAATGATATATAGCGGAGGGTCATTCTAATGTGGTTGTGAAGAACATAAAGGTAATGATGTTGAGTGGGAGAAAGAAGAAGATGACGAGTTACAAGCCCGGGCCAGAGATTGCCATTGTAACTTTAGGAAGAAATGACTATGTTGCTCAGTTTCCGTTTGTGACGGTTGTTGTTTGCCTCCCTGGTTTGATCAAGTCTAAGGATCTGTTTGTGGGGAAGACGAGGAAGGCGAGAGGGCTAAATCCTAAGCTTGCACAAGGTTGAGTGTTGTATTGTGTTTGATCTCATTGTTTCAGTGTGGAGTGAGTGTTGGTTTGCTTATGTTGTTGTTGTCTCTAATGTATAATAGTGATTGTATTTGATTTCCAATTTTCACTTGCATTCCATGATCCTTAGTTATCCAACTTTGATCGTCCGAGAGTTTTTTTCTTCTTCAAATCCTTGGTTATATCGCTTTCGAACTAAATCCTAGAACTACACCATCGGAGGAATGTGACTGAAGACGAACCAAGGTTTTACATTGGGGAAACCGTCTTAGCTATTGAGCCCATTCATAAGCACAACTACATCAACATGTTTAGTGAATAAGTCTCTAGCTCATATATTCTTTTTCTTTTGAATGTTCTAATTATGTATATAAATGTGTTATAGAGATATCAAGCCTGTAATTTTAATACAGTTCCAAGTATTTTTAATCCAAACTACTCTACAATATCAAAAAGTAGTATTTGATTTCTTTAAACAATAAAACAAGGGGTACACTTTTATATAGTAGAATTTTTAGACCATACTACCTACCAATACCTACAAAAATAAAGACTATCCAGATTAATTGTAACTTTCACATAACAAAATTTCAAAATGTAATTAAACTATGCATACATATCTATGAATTAATTATGTCTCATATACAGTAAAAACTCTAAAAATTAATAATGTTGGGACAATGATATTTTATTAATTTATAAAGTTATTAATTTACCGGAAATTGAAACTTTCCATAATCTTTTAAAACAATTTTCATTTTAATTTTTTTTAATTTATATTATGCTATATTTTTATGAAATTAGTTTATTCTCTTTGTTTGTTTATACTATATCAAATAGTGATAGAGTTATAAACAAATGTCAGTTCTAAAGAAAAAACAACAATAAAATGGTATATATATATAAATATATTTTAGTCATGTTTACATAGTATATATTAATTTATGATATTTAGGACACTTACAAAAATGCCACTTTCGACATGCCACTTTTCAAAAATGTCACTATCATTTTTTCCAAAATTTTAAATTATTTATGTTTGGGTTTACTATGTTATATTAGAGTTTACTTTTTAGGGTTTAAGGTTTGTTAGGGATCAAAACATTTTTTTAAATTGAGAATTGTGAGACTAGGTTTTTAAACGGATTTATAAGTGGTATCTTGGTAAGAAAATAATTTAAGAGTGACATATTTACATAAGATTTCTAAGAAAATTATTATCATATTATCTTATCGAATTGTGTTATATTTTATACTAGTCCGACTCGGGACCGGCCAAATTTATTAATTTAAAAAGTTTATTAATTTATAGATTATTAATTTATAGAGTTTCTACTATATTTCGGATACAGATTGGGTACTTAGTTCGGTACCGGTTCGGTTCTTCTTCTTTTGGTTCTAGATATATAGTAACCATCGGGTCTTCTTTAAAATTTGGTTCTATTATGGATTGGGTATTTCCGTGTTGGTTCCGATCCGGTTATTCGGTTTGGGTTATTTACCCACAAAAGTATCCTCGCACTAACCAAAAGGACTATTAAGACTACAAAATGGGCCTGGGTTGCCAACACATAGGCCTTATTTGGCCACAAACTTCCCCCCTAAGTTATGGCATATAGGTTAGTGGAGCATTTAACTAACGTATCATTCATTGATTTGAAACGCTAACCATGTAAATTACTAATAACAATAAATATACACTGCGTTAATAAAAGGATACGTTATATTGACTGTTTGTGTTCAATACAACCACATGTATAAAAGTGGCCACCAGCAGACTAACGATTACACTCGTTTACTGACATACTTTATGTCATGTGTTCAATACCATGACTGATTTCCATCCATCTTACTTGCTCATCAAAAACACAAGAGCCTAACATTTTCTCCTTCATCCTCTCACAGATGTCCACTTCTCCGGAATAAATAATTGCTGCAGCACAATTCTCTCCAACAGTGGACATGCCACAACAGATTAGCCTAGACAACCTGTGAGGAGAAAGAGTCGTAGAAGCTCAGATCATTTCCAGCACAAACAAGGGGAAGAAAATCGCTATACCAAGGATAGTCCTCACGACATCGGACAAAAATTGTCCGTACCAGATGAGATGATGTCAATTCCCTGTCCGAGTATGTTATGCTATGACAATTAACAAGAGCCAATGACATACTTTAGACCAAGTTGGCTTGTATCTCCCACAACCCGTATTCAGTCATGGCCAATTGTACGTTGCCTTCTCAAGAGTCACATCAATGGAAGGACTTAAAATCATCAATGGTGCATCGAAGTCAACTTCCGAGCAAGGAATTATAAGAAAAATTCTTGGGTTCACCCCCTAGGGGTGAATCCTCTCATTCACTCCTTCATTATTGGCCAATCAAAATTAAGTTGTGGGGACCATCAATCTATTTAAAAAAATACTACAAATACAAAAATTAATTTTAATAGATGTGTAGTTTAAATTTTTGGGTTTGGGTTAATTATTCCCAAGTTAGGGTATAATTTTAGGGGATAGATTTTGGGTTTGGGGTTTAGGGTTTAGGCTTTAGGGTTTAATTTTGAATGTTGAAATTTCATTTAATTTTTAGGGTTAACTATTCCAAAATTAGGATATAGTTTTAGAGGTAGGGTTTGGGTTTGCGGTTTAGAGTTTGATTTTGAATGTTGAAATTTCATTTAATTTTTGGGTTTTGGGTTAACGATTCCCAAATTGGGGTATAGTTTTAAGGGTAGGGTTTGGGGTCTAGGGTTTAATTTTGAGTTTTAAAATACTTGATTTGAATAATTTAGTGTTTAAATTCTAGAATTATTTATTTTGGTCCCTATAATTAATTCAATTTAGGTATGTAGTAAATGATTTATTAGCCATTAATTAGATTAATGGCCCACAACTTAATTTTGATTAGCTAATAATGAGGAGGTGAATGAGAAGGTTCACACTTAGGGGGTGAACTCAAGAATTGCTCGAATTATAAACATTGTCTACAAGGAATAATAAAAGTTGATTATAAGTCATACGCGGGATTATAAATTTTATTATTTGTCTCTATATGTTGATTTGTGTAAAATATAGAATAAACACATGAATTGCGAAAATAATTTTATGAAAGAATTTCAAAATCTATCGTTAAATGTTAAATAAATATGGTATGCGCTTATTTAGTTTAAATTAATTTGGTATTATGATTTGTGTGTAATGTTCAAAACATTTGTATACACTCAACTTAATAACATTTACATGCATTTTGACTAAAATATGAATAAATAATCAAATATTTAAATTTTATTTTAAGTTTATTGAGTTGGTTCGCACAAACTAAATCAATATTTTCATCTTTAAATGTACAATTAAATGCAGATCATTATCTATTTTTCTTTGATAGACAAATCATATTTTTTTCTAATGCCTTTAGAATTAATAGGAAAGTTAGAGATTTTGTGTAATTAATTACCACAATATTTGTTTTCTTCTATAGACAATTAGTGGATTTCGTAGGATGTGTATATTAAAAGTCATTATGATTTTAGGAAAGTGATATAAATGTTATTTTTCGGAATGTTAAGGAAAGTGTATGCAAAATTTTAGGAATGTTTTTTTTTTACTTGTTGACATGTTTATAAGTTTAAAAATGTTTTTTTTTTAATTTTTAATAAAATAATAATTGTCCCCTAAAACTCTCTTTGAATGACACTTAGAATTTTTAAATTTTAATATCTCCTAAATGCCTCTTTGAGTGACATCTAGGATTTTGAACTTTTAGTGTCTCCTCAATTAATATATATATATAGGATGTTCCATGATCAAAATATAATTCGTTAAACAATTTATTCATGTTTAGAGGAAAAGTATTTACTTCATTTGCTCTCATATTTAGATGTGAATTGGTTTACATGTTAAATTAATTACAAATATTTTCGTAAAAATATAAAACAATATCAACAACAATATACCGACCTAAGAAGTTTTATATTAAACCTAATCAAACAACAAAATTATGAATAAAAATATAGTAAATAGACGCTACTAGCTTCCTTTACCCTCAAGTGTAGTCGTCAAGCATGAAATTCGTCACTTTTTTACCTTTTTGAATAAGTTTTCTAATGCTCTCAAATTTAGCCATAAAATTCATAACATGTGTACCTTTCTGAATAAGTTTTCCAATTGTCCAAGATGCAAAAGAAACTGTTGAAGGAGTTGCTAGATTCAAAAGTACGATACTAAGCGTTTGATGAAGCGGTTGTAACAAGCAAAAACTAAATCACTAAAAGTTACAATATACATGAAAATCTTAACTAATAATATAGTTTAGAAACCATACCCGCGCGTATGCGCGGGCTCTCACCTAGTCTATATAATAAGGTTTCCTCAAAACTAAAGTTATGAGAGGATGACACATGTCATCGTCTTTTGCCATTTTTAAAAAAAATTTATTTATTGAAGAAAAAATAAAAATTAAGTGTATAACTTAACAATTAGTTCAAACTTAATTGCACATTACAATAGATATATATTAGCCGTTATCGTTTTTCACTAAAGTTATCGTTTGAAATTTTTTTATTTTATTAAACCCAATAATATACTATACAAAAACATATAAAACTTAGGTTTTTATAACTAACAGTAATTTTAAAACACAAAAGAGAAACATTGTATATGTCCAATAATTTTCATTAATGAATAGTATTTTTATGTAACATTGTACAGTAGAACCTCCTTAAGTTAATAATGTTGCGACTTTGCAAATTTATTAATTTAGAGAGTTATTAATTTATCGATGAATTAATAATTATTAATTTATAGAGAGATTTTTCTATTCTATATTTTTTGTAAAAAACTTTAATTTAAATTGAGAAATTTACCATTACACTTATACGAATTCTTATAAAAGTTTGTTTATTTAAACATTTATATATTTTATTATTTATATATTTATCTTACCAATATTATGCTAATAATTCCGGTTATCATAACATAAAATATGTCAATGGTTTACTTGAATCTTCGGATGAAAATTATACATACTTTCAAGTTGAGAGTATAGAAGAAATTATGGTTGTACTTCGATAAAGTTAAAGATGAGATAATAATACCCAAAGTAGTTACGCGTAAACAAATATTTATTGCGTCTAAAATCTTATGATTGTAAGATACAAATCGAGATAATAACATTATAAGTTTTTGATGCAAGAAGAAAATTAGAAATTGGTTACAATCCAATTTATTTAAAAAGACACAAATAATACCGAAATTCTATTTTACTAAATTGTATTAGTAAATATATATAATTATACTTTTATTGGGGTCATATTTTACATAAGAGTTTCAAAAAAAAAAATTATCTTATCATTTTATCGAATTTTGCTAATTTTTACACTAGTCCGGCTCGGGACCAGAAATTTTTTTAAATTTATGGTGATTATTAATTTATAGAGGTTATACTGTATATGTCCAATGATTTACTACAAAAGCGTAAGCTTCTAACCTATATAATTATTTACTATAAACACAAAATTTATGTAATATCTTATTTTTTTTATAGATAATCATAAGTTAGAAATTATTTCATATTTTATCGTGTTGATTTTCAAATCCAGGCAACTCATAGACAACCCCTAATATTCTCTTATTTGATAGATATTTTTAATTATATCCCTTTCTTTTCTTTTCTTTTTCTTTATTGTTTGTTAGAGTCGTTAAGAGACCTTTAAACGAAGCATGAACGTATTTTTAAGAGACCTTTACTAAATAGAAGTATTTATAGTCACTAATATTGCGTATGTGTTCCACAACTGAAGTGTTTGAAGTGACTGAAATGGACAATTTGGGTCAACGGAAATAAAAAGTCAAAATAAATTTGCGTAGGCAGTTGAACCTGACATTGGCAGATTTTTCTGATTGCAGTCAGATTTCGGAAAACAGTTACCGCAGTAGCTTATCTGCTACTATCTGATCCACGTTTGGATAAAAGAAAAATTATTCTACGGCCTTTTGGTGAGAACAATTCCTATGCTAAGGAGTGTGATAAGTTTTAGTAAAATTACGGGAACGGTTACTTATTTGTCTTTGACATAAAAAACAAGTGTGAACAGGTTATCTGGGTAAATTTTATGCGATAGTTACATAATTTGAAACACAAAATCAAATCTTTCTCTATCTTTCACGCGGAGAAACATATAAAAAGATTTAGATAAAAATTTGAGAGAGAACTTGAAAGGAACCTCGAGAGAATCTAAGGGAAACTCGAGTGCGGGTAAATCGATCGAGTCTGTGGGAATATGGGTGATCGAGAACTCAAGAATCAAAGGATCCATCGTGATAAGAGATGTCATAACCAAATCCGATTGGCTAAGGTGAATGCATGACCGTGGGCTTTAGTCTAGGGTCGTTTTCTTCCATAGAGTCCTTGAGAATTGATTGTTTGGGTGATTTTGACTGTTTACTTATCTATATTATGAAATCTGCTAACTCGGTCTCGATGATCAATCCATTTCACCAAGAATCTCGATTATTCAACACGCTTAGGGGAAGCGATGCTCGGTAAGGCTTGTATGGTTGTGGGAATACTGGTCCGTGACTTGGGATGATCAGGCTTGAAGAGCGTCTGTTTTGATAAGCATGATTGACTGATTGAGTTTATTGTTTGATTACAATATCTATTATGTGACTAAATGGGATGAGACGACTGCTTTCAATGAGCAGTTTTGTTGCGTGTGCTTTCTTTGTGGATGCTAGGAAGGAAATTCCTCGCGAAGGTAGTAAGCATGCTTGACCGTGGAGACTAACGCTGAAAAGGGAGGGATGGTATATACGTAGATTAGTTCGCGTAGATAGGTCTTTTGCAATGTAATAACTTATTACCAAACTAATCATTGTAATTGAATCTCACGATTTAATCTGTTGCACCTCCGCCACTGGAGGCACTACTGGAGCCTGTATCATAGCCACCGCCGGAAACCGCTCCAGACGATCCTCTCGGTCCTGAGCTGCAGCAGCCCCCACACTTGGGCCCGCTACACCACTAG
>OY755213.1:18052966-18156511 GCA_963576765.1 Draba incana | reverse complement strand
CCCATGATGCGTTTGTGAATCTGCTACATGCGTAGCACTCTGCGGAACACTCGCAGCCACACTATCAGACGACTCAGTCATTCGTCCCCGACCTCGGCCTCTACCACGGCCTCTACCTCTACCTCGACCTCTTGCACCAATATCCATCACTCTGCATTTCCCAAAAATACAGACTAAGATACCATAATCACAAAATAAAGGTCAAACAAACACATACCGTGGAATCTCATTGAAGGCTCGGAGCAGATGATCTAAGACTTTACAACTCACTAAATTAACTAACTACTCATAGTCAATTATAGTCTCAAACCATTCAACCTACTGCCCTAAAACCGTAAGGGCTCTGATACCAAAATGAAACAACCAAGTGTTTTTTTTTTTAATTAAATAATCAACCTGAATTTAATATTCTCATAAATACAAAGTTCTCAACGGTTAATTAAACCCAATATAACCAGCGAAAATCACACATAAACAATTAAACCAAGACTTTAAAACCTTTAAACTATAAATCATTTAAACCAATAACCAAACAACCATTGAAAATGTTGTCTAAAATCGAACAAAACGCTGAAATCTGTTAAGTAAAGAGAATGAATGAAAAAAAAATATTGAGTTTAATTTTATATGGCTAAGTCTGGCCGAGAGGGTCGATCTAAATCAAAACATTTCAAAAAGCCCATAAAAAATACTCCAACTAAATTCAAATGGTATCCAAAAAAACCTCACTTGAATAAAGTTGTTTGTTTAATACATCAAAATTTGAAGGTTTTACACTTTCAAATTAACCTGAAGCTCATACTTCACTTGTTACATTTTCTTTATGTTTACCTCAAGCGCATGTTTGAATAGAAATCTCCAACATTGATCTAATTCTACGAGGCTTTGGTGTCCGTTTCTTTTGAGAGGAAAAGAAAATTAATTTAGGGTTTGTTTATGTCCAAATCAATTCGAAAAAAAAAACTAATTGCATTATTTTTGTTAATGGATGTTAACTTCCATTAATTCAAAAGTGTGAAATCTTCATATTTTGATACTTTATCCATTAAGCAGATAATTTTATTTAACTGAGATATCTTTTGGGGAACCATAATAGTCCGTGTACTTTTCAGACATGATTAATTTACTTGGGAATATACTTTCAACAATATATTTGTACTAAGTGTTGGTCTTCGCCTCGAGTTCAACTCGCCATGCTGAAAAGTCGTCAAAACCCATTTCGTCATAACTAAATTAGTGAAACATCGTGATATTGGATCAGAATAACTCCAACTCTAAGTTTACAGAAATGGGCGTGACGTAAAGATGGGAGGGTGTAGTTTGATTGACTCTCTCAGTCGATGGGTTGATTAACTCTCTCAATCAGTAAACGAAAAGATTGTTTGAATCACACAAGCAAGCTAAGTCCCAGCCTATAAAGATCTAAGTGAATCGCACAATTAAGTATAAAAAAGGAACAATTTTTCAAGAAAGCAACTTGAAAGAAAAGAACAAAATACTTTGATAAAATCTGAATTGAAGGGTGACTACAAATGATGAAAAACACGAGCTCATAAAGAGCTCAAAGGAGAATTAATGCTAACGGTAACTAGAACCTCCAATAAGGAAATAAATTATATGACTTAAAGCTGAAACTAGCGTTGGAATTTGCAGCTTGTATCTTTTGATTTTTGTGATATATCCATGATGGAGGAGCCTTATAATTAGTGCAGAAAACGTCTTCATATTGAGTAGTTACGTTGGAGCACTAATGGTGAGACCGACTCAATATAAGAAAAGTGTGACCAAGGATGTATTATTTGGATTCTCTGATTACTAATGCAAATATAGACTTTTTCAAGATTCTCTAGATTAGATGGTGCATCTCCTGGTCCCTATATAAATGATTGAGAAGTGTCAAACTTGGAAGTAACCAAATAAGGCAAGCTGAGTAATGTCCGGTTTAGAAAATTAATAACTTACAATTGTGAATTGGTATTGGCCTCAAATAAACTCGCCGCATGTCTCTAGTGGCTCAAGAATATGGAGCAATTCAATTCATGGCTTAAATCCTCTTGGTTTGGTCTGAATCCTCCAAATAGTGCACAGCCAAATTGAGTAAGTCCAGAAACACTCGTTTTGCAAACTAAATATCTCTTTCGCCGGAACTCCGTGTTCTAGAAGAACTGAGAATCGTTTCCAAGTAATCTCATACTCTGAATCGTATTGGTTTTATATCTGTTTGAGTTTAGGGGGCTATGAAAATGTAACATCCCGAAACCAAAATGTGGATTTTGGTAAGGGGTGTTGATCGACACCAGGTGTGGGTGTCGATCGACACCATTGTTTCAAGTTTGTTTCGGTTCGATTTTTGTAATCGTTCGGTTTGGTCGGTTCGGGTTATGGGAACCCTAGATCGTGATATGTAAGCTTATTTCGATGAGCAGCCATGTTTTTCATCAGAAAAATGTGAGAGAGATTGAGAATTGAGAGAGAAAGAGATGATTCTCGTGTTCTTGAGAAAAAGAGGGATTGTGAGAATGAGACAATCATGTTTACTTGTGTTGGAGAAGGAGTTTGGATGATCAAATCGATTCTGATCATTGTCAAATTTTATGGGTAAGTTTTTTTCTCTCTTATCTAGCCGTGAGGTAAATCGGTTTGTCAATTAGTTCTGTATGCTAAGAGATATTTGTGTTTTCGTGAGTGAGGTCTGTGCAGAATCGAGTCTGTGATCAGACCACTTCGAGGGAGTTTTTCCGGAGTTGCAGAGCGTTTTAGGCACTTATCCTTATGTCGTTGGAAAGTTCTTTGTGTCTATTTTCCGAATCATGTTTCAGATCATGATTCTGAGCTAAAATCCATCATTTATGGTCATTCGAAGTCAGTATGTCGTTCTGTTTTTCAAACATTCTGATTCGGTTTAGGGAAAAATCTTGTTGATGAGTTCTAGGTGATATAGAAGGGTTAACCAGTGGCTTTTGGCCTCGTTGAGACTGTGTTTAGTGCTGGTTGTGTTGTTGATGGATTTCCTTTTCCCGAAAAGCTAAGGTGACTGCGCGACCGTAGGCTCGTATATGCTAGGGATTGATTAACGGTTGATTTAGGAGATTACGTTATGGATTTTGTGGTTGTTTGTGTTGTGGATAGTGATGGAAATCGTGATTGAATGTGTTGATTTCTGAGGAATCGTTTGTTTCGTGATTTTGGACTGTTTATGGTTTTTAAGCATTGCTATGCGAACATAGTGTCGATCGACACCTTGTGGTGTATCGATCGACACCCATGTTATTCATGCGTTTATCAATTTAAATGAATTGTTGTTGATGTTTAGTATATGAGTACTTAGCCTGTAGATGGGAGGACCATCTCACTAAGTATTTATTAAATACTTACGCAACTCTTTTTGCCATGTGTTGCAGGTAAAAGAAATGTGTGATTGCAGAATCAAGGCCGTTGAAGAAGATGATAGGATTTGATTTTATTTGTTTAGTTTCTAGTGAACTTGGTGTTTAGGTTACTAGAGTTTCTGTTTTTGATTATTGGATAATGGAATTGTTTTGTTAGTCTTGATAATTGGTTTAGTTATGTATTGGAGTTTGATTACTGAATTGGTTTATTGAACTGGTTTATATTTATTTCCGCAGTAGCATTGTTAGGATTATTTATATAAAAAAAAGTGTTGGTTGTTTCATTTTGGTATCAGAGCCCTTACGGTTCTAGGGCAGTTAGAATTGATGATCTGAGACTATGTGTTTAATTGATTATGTGTGCTTAGTCAGTATCTTGTTCTGTATTTTGAGGAATGCAGAGATTGATGACTAGAGTTGCTAGAGATAGAGATCTAGGTTTGTATGTTTGAGAAATACAGAGAGTGATGGCTAGGGTGCTAGCAGTAGAGTTTGTGGTCAGGGACGTGTGAGTGAGTCCGCCGAGTGTATAGTTTTGAGTACCACATATGAGCTGGTTCAGATTTCGTAAATGTTTCAGGAGGGATCCGGGAGTGCAGCCAGTGTTAGTACTAGTATGAGGACATATAGTACCAGTGGGGGTACGAGTGCGACTGGTAGTGTGGGAGGCCCAGGTGTGGGTGCGAATGCAAGTTTGGCTCCAGGTCGAGATGATTGTCTGGCGAATCTGTTGGCTCAGTTATAGGAGCGGTTAACAGGTGCGGTACCAGTGTAGGCTCCAATAGTGCCTCTAGTGGTAGAGGTGCAGCCGAGGGCTACGGTTGCAGTTGAGAGTTTGTCCTATTTGGGAGTGATGGGGCAGATGCAGAGGTTTGGTGGTGTTCCTTTCGGGTTGTGTTGGACCTGAGGGAGCTGATGAGTGGAGGTCGAGGATGGAGCATAGTTTCGCTCTATCAAATGTCCTAAGGAGTATCGTTTGGTTTCTAGAGGTTCACTTTTGGGATGGTGACGCACATATCGGTGGAGAGATGGTGAGGCTATGGGCGGCAGTCAGTGTGGACTTAGGGATGCCAAGTTGTTTTTCCTCTAAAGGTGGTAAAGCATTTGGAGACGCAGTTTATGGAGTTGTTTCGGTGTAACTGTGCGGTGCGTGATATCGATGCAGAGTTTTGTAGATTCTTAGGGTATGCTGGCGTTGGTGATGAGGTCGAGAAGACTCAGATGAGGAGGTTATTGCAAGGAATTAATAGAGGACGCAGTGCCGAGTGTCCAAATTCGGCTCGAGGGCGGAGCCAGTCGAGACAGCAGTTCAAGTGTGAGGATACTTCTTAGTTGAGCTTGAGTGGTCGGCGTTTATCTAGATTGTGCCGAGAGCAGCAGTATTCGAAGCGATGCTGATGAATAGCTAGAAAGATGTTCGGAGTTGCATAGATGCGCAGAGTGCTGGTGAGTCTATGCCCTCGGTCCTGATGATTAGTCATGTGGAGCTGCATGAGGTCATCTCAGAGATAGTTTGGTTTGTGTGGTACAGCTGGATGGTCATCAAGGTCGTGTGAGGTGGAGCGCGATAGAGTAAGTTTGGTTTATCAGGGAGTGAGACCGACTTCGGGTAGTCTCGTGATCTCTGCCTTTTCGGCGAGCTGATGTTGGGACAAGGTCGCGAGGCTTATCTAGTGTCAATTGTGTGCTAGAGGCTGTTGGTGAGGTTGCAGTAAGAGAGATCAGGGTTGTTCGAGATTGCAAGGATGTCTCTCGGTCGTTGAAGGGATTACCGTCGTCACGGTCTGATCTTTTCACAATTTTCTTAGAGCCCGGGACATAGCCGATATCTAAGGCACCTTACAGGATGGCTCCAGCTGAGTTGGCAGACCTGAAGTCACATGAGATTACACACACAATCTAAGAAACTTTTCAAAGATGGAACTTTTCAAAGAAGAGAAAAAGCTAAGAAAGAGAGAACTGATTCCAGGTCCAAACAGAGCTACAAACCCTAGGAAAGCACAAAGAAAATAAACAAGTAGCTTGAAAGACAAACCCATGACTGGAAAATAGATCAGATCAAGGAGATCTCACAGTGATCACCAACAGCCTCCAACATACTTTGGTTATGGTTATAAGCTTTGGTATCAGTGGGAGCACCAGTTTTATTTATGAAGAAGAAGGATGGCAGTGTTCGGTTGTGCATCGATTATCGGGGACTTAACTGAGTCACTAAGAAGAACAAGTACCCTCTCCCCAGGATTGAGAAGCTGTTGGATCAGCTGAGGAGTGCTACTTGGTTCTCCAAGATAGACTTGGCATCGAGTTATCATCAGATCCCAATAGAGGAGTTCGATATTCGTAAAATAGAATTCATGGCGAGCTATGGGTTTTCTGGGTCACATTGTTTCTGCAGAGGGAGTTTCAGTGGATCCGGCTAAGATTGAGGCTATCAGGGATTACCCTAGACCGAGTAGTGCTACCGAGATCAGGAGTTTTATTGGTTTAGCAGGATATTATAGGAGATTCGTCAAGGGTTTTGCGAGTACGGCGCAACCTATGACGAAGTTCACAGAGAATGATATCTCATTTGTTTGGTCGTTGGAGTGCGAGGAGAGCTTTGCAAAGCTCAAGGAGATGTTGACGAGTACACATGTATTGGCATTACCCGAGCCGGGAAAGCCTTATATGGTGTACGCTGATGCTTCAGGAGTTGGTTTGGGTTGTGTATGTGAGCGTCGAGCCTATGGTTGATAATGCGTTGGAAACTCGGTTCAGACGACCCTGGTAACGGATGTAGCATCTTTGGTTGTGCATGTTCTTGTTTGATTGTTGCGCTATCGATTGATTAAATTTTGGGTCTACGGTTGGTTATGCATGTTCTTGTTTGATTGTTGCACGATCAATCCGGTAGACCTAGTCCGGATTAGGAATTGTTGCATTGTGGATGTCTCTGGGCAAATCCGATCGGGTAGGGGGCAGTATCGCATTGTACATGGGTATGAGTGGTTACCTAATACTTAGCAGAGGGAGGAGGAATTCAGACGTCGATGGGTACACCTATGTTGGCGTTGCCCGAGTTGGGTAAGTCTTATGCGGTGTACACTGAGGTTTTAGGAATTGGTTTCGAATCACAAGAGACAACTCTAATCCTCGATGTTTGTGGGCATTTGGTATTTATTGATCTAGGGGTTGCGGTCTCGAATAACTCATTTATGTTTGGAGATGGTGTTCTCCTGTATACATTTGGAGATTGTGTTCTCCTGTATACCTTTGGAGATTGTGCTCTCCTGTATACTGCTCGAGACTATGGTCCCAGTATGAGCGATGGGATTGTGTTCCCTGTGTTCTAATTGCTCAAAAATTTTATTTCTGAGGGCGAGAAGGTGTGGTAATGAATTTAGAGTAATTAATATATGTAATGTGCACATAAACACCAGATTAGTGTTGAGCTTCGGCAGTCATGAAGGGATCTTGTGAGGGTTGGCTGTGTTGGCTAGGTGTTCAATTAGAGTGGAGAGGATAATCCAAAGTATGGTATGGCAGGTTGGTAACCTGAAAGGTAGTTTCAGACAGCATGTGCTTGTACACGTTTGAGTTGATTACTTTAAAGGAAGCATTTTTCCTATATGCCAGAGCTTGAAGTAGACGTCCTGAGAGTAGAGTGGCACCGACATCGTCAGCTTAAGGGAGACGTCCTGAGAGTGTGACCGCGTCGGTATGAATAAGAGTAATTAATGGCTGATCATGGCATAAGCATCCAACGAGATTTAGACCTCTAGTTTCGAAGATGCGTTTCAGAGTAATACCAGCTGGTAGGTCACAGCGCGCAATTTGTGTTAGCTAGTGAAGACTGAGAATTAGTTTCCGAGTGGGTTGATTAAGAATTGCTTGTTCCAGCGTGGAAGTGAGGTATGAATGGTGATAAATTTTGAGGTAGGTCGATGGAGCAGTGGTGTGACTAAGGAGTTTGTGAAGGAGATTGTGAGGTTGCTTGGAGTGCCAGCGAATATTGTGTCAGTCAGGGATCCGGGGTGTTTGTTTGAGTCATAGTGAAGATGACTCAGACACTTGATAATTTGTTGCAGGTAAAAGAAATGAGTCATAGTGAAGACGACTCAGACACTTACGCAACTCTTTTTGCCATGTGTTGCAGGTAAAAGAAATGTGTGATTGCGGAATCAAGGCCGGTGAAGAGGATGATAGGATTTGATTTTATTTGTTTAGTTTCAAGGGAACCGGGTGTTTATGTTGTTAGAGTTTGTGTTTTCGATTATTGGATAATGGGATTGTTTTGTTAGTCTTGATAATTGGTTTAGTTATGTATTGAAGTTTGATTACTGAATTGGTTTAATGAACTTGTTAATGAAGCGTCGATTGACACCGTGCGATGTGTCGATTGACACCGTACGATGTGTCGATCGACACCGTGAGATGTGTCGATCGATACCCCTATTGTTGAAGCTTCCACACCCATGTTATTCATGTGTTTATCTTTTAAAATGAATTGTTGTTGATCGACACCCATGTTATTCATGCGTTTATCATTTTAAATGAATTGTTGTTGATGTTTAGTATATGAGTACTTAGCCTGTAGATGGGAGGACCATCTCACTAAGTATTTATTAAATACTTACGCAACTCTTTTTGCCATGTGTTGCAGGTAAAAGAAATGTGTGATTGCGGAATCAAGGCCGGTGAAGAGGATGATAGGATTTGATTTTATTTGTTTAGTTTCAAGGGAACCGGGTGTTTATGTTGTTAGAGTTTGTGTTTTCGATTATTGGATAATGGGATTGTTTTGTTAGTCTTGTTAATTGGTTTAGTTATGTATTGGAGTTTGATTACTGAATTGGTTTAATGAACTGGTTTACGTTTATTTACGCAGTAGCATTGTTAGGATTATTAAAAAAAAAAAAAAGTGTTGATTGTTTCAAAAACCATGCATGTGAGTAATGAGTTTATGAACTTTTAACTCAACACTACGTGACATTGCTTAAGACGTTTACATACTCTATATATTAGTGTTGAGTCATTTATGAGATATTTTAGTATTTATTAATAGAAATGTAGTTTTCTAATGCTCTCTCTCGTTAAAAAAACTTTTTGAAATATAGGGGTGAACAATTTATCCGAATTCAAAATCCGAACCCGGATCCGACCAAAATTATCCAATTTGGATCTATTGGCTATTTTCTAATAACCAAATACTTTTCATTTTGATTTACTTGTGTTCGGTTCGGTCCGGTTATAATCCGATAACCAAATTAAAACGGAACAAAACCAAGCATTTAACAAGATCGTCAAATATCCTGTAAGACATCTTTTACTTTTTGTGTTTCGCTTGAACTTACCCAAAGTTGAAAAATTCTTCGGTTCACCCCTAGGGGTGAACCTCTCTCATTCACATAGGGGTGAACCTCTCTCATTCACCCCTTTCTATGAACCAATCAAAATTGAGATATAGGGACAACCAATTTAATTAAATCATTTACTACATCAAACAAATTAAAACAATTAATACTCTATTATTTAACTAAACAAATTAGATAGATCATAAACCTCAAATGCAAACCCTAAACCCCAAACGCAAACCCTAAACCCCAAAGCTATATACCCTAATTTGGAAATAGTTAACCCAAAATAAATTCTAAACCCCAAACTCAAATCCTAGCCCCAAAGCTATACCCTAATTCGGGAATAGTTAACCCAAAATAAATCATAAACCCCAAACTCAAACCCTAAAACTCAAAACTATACCCTAATTTGAGAATAGTTAACCGAAACCTAAAAATTTAAACTATAAATTCATTGAGAATCAATTTTTGTAGTTTAAATTTTTGGGTTTGTGTTAACTAATCGTAAATTAGGGTATAGTTTTAGGGGGTAGGGTTTATATTTAGGGTTTAGGGAATTTCTCTAGTTTTAATTATTTTTATTTTTTAGTTAAATAATAGAGTATTAATTGTTTTAATTTGTTTGATGTAGTAAATGATTTAATTAAATTGGTGGTCCATACAACTCGATTTTTATTGGTTAATAAAAAGAGGGTGAATGAGAGATGATCACCCCTAGGGGTGAACCCAAGAATTGTTCACCTAAGTTGCTAATCGAGAATCGAGATAATATCGTTTTTCGGATTCCATAATTGAATCTCGAGATAATATCGTTTTTCGGATTCCATAATTGAATTAAAATATACAGTATTTGGACCTATTAATCGCAAGCAAGTTTTTTTTTAATTATTTATTTTGGTTTTATATCTTCTTCCTGCTTAAGAATCATTTGAATTTTATTACACTGGGAGCTTTATCTTCTTCTTAATAATTTGGTTTTTCCAAATAAAATCGGATCCGAACCAAATTCGATAGAACTTCAGATTCGTATTGAATCCCAAGAACATTAGCGACCTCGAACCAAAACAAAATGAATCCGAACCAGTTCTGATCCGAGATAGAAATAAATCCGAATGGTATTTGTAATCTGAAAATCCAAAAATCCTATAAATCTGGATCGAACCCGACCAAAGATCCGAATGCCCAACCTTATTTTTGGGTGTTCTCAAGAAAAATATATATAATTAACTTTTTGGGGGAAATGATACATATAGATATTAACCACCATAAAAAAAAAATAGTTCAAGAACAACATGGCCTCTTTAGTCAAAGAATAGGCTAAACAATTGGCCAAACGAAGAACAAAATGAAAGGAAATAAAAAGGAAAAGACTCAAAGCTAGTGTCTTCTCCGCTTATTAGTTTATCAATAAAAACACATAAACCACTTACACGACCGTTGCTTTCTTTTATGGTGTTGTATTTTGTATGCATGGTGTTATACTGAAGCTTAATTGAGAGATAAAAATGTCTGTCCACGTCCTAGAGCTCCCATGATCCCGGAGCACCATTGCTTTTCTTCGACTCATGTCGTTGATAATTTCCCATAGACGCAACTAAAGAAAATAAGTTAATTATCTACATTGTGATAATCTTATAACGCTTTTAAGAACTAATTGGAGAATACGAAGGTTATGTACCTTTGCTTTCAACTTTATGTGCCTTATGACCTGTGGATATTTTTTCAGCTGTGACAATGCAAATAAGAAGTTTAAAAAAAAAAGACAATGCAAAAGAGATAATGGCCTCAGCCATGATTTTTTCTTTTTGTGTGTAATTATAGAGAGGTCTAATTGGTAGTAACTAATATTTAAAGATCTAGAAATGTTTCTTACATTCTTTTTCACCCTTATTTCTAATATATGCTTTGTAGCTCTCAGTTTCATCATCTTCCCTTTCATCCCCTGAAGGTAAGAAATGATCATAATTAATATACCCAGAAAAAAACAAAAAGCAAAAAATGACAATTAAAATTAAACTCTCTATTACAAAGTTATAAATACAGAAAATTAGATATATATATATACTTCTAATTTGAAACTTAGAAACAAATGTTGTATCATCTCAACATGTATCTTCAGAATTGCTTTCACATGTTTTCAGCTTATTCTTTTTCTTCGTTGTCTCTTCAGCAGCAATGATCGAAGTGGAATATATATATATATTTGAAAACAACACTCTTAATTTAGAGTAATAATATTAATTCATCGAAAAACGCCACCATGCATGCACCAAGAATGTATCAATTTTCCTTTATCAATTTTTTTTTTTTTATCAATTTTCTCTGATACATATATTAGGCAAAGATACCTTTCATTTTTTTTTTTTAGAAAAATAAGATACCTTTCATCACGCGTTCAATCTCGTTCTGCAGTTTCTGTCTCGCATCTGTATCAAACAGACAACGATAAAATGTCTTAATTAATTACCAAAAACAATATTGTAATTTTAATGCCTTAAGTAAAGTAAAAGGAGAAAGAGATATTATTGTTACTATTATATATTGTCTATGTTATTCTTATTGACTTAAAATCTATAAGGTACTGCAAATGGATCATTCTTCAGTGATCGAATTCATTAATTCATCGAAGAATCATGCATGCAGGTTTTCTCCGAAGCATATATAGACAAAGTTACCTTCCATATCGAGTTCAATCATGCGATCAGTCCAGTCCAGCCCTATCTTATCACCACGCATGTCTGAAAACACTTAATTTGACTTCAGATGGTTCAATGGGGTATGGAAAATATTATAGAAAATCACGGAAGATTTTGAAATCTTTACTGATTGATAATCAAATAATTAAGTGGTATTTCTTTTTACTCAATCGGATTAACATCTTTGACACTATACCTTTAGTTGTACGTATGATACTAATAGAATGACTCCCACGTCGACCCCCTTCACGACCACTAACAGCTTCAGACTATAGATACAAAATGAACAAAGATTATAAAATTACGTACACTTCTTTTTAAAGGAATCTTTAGACATTCCCAAATCAACCATATATATTGTTTACCTGGATAATTAGGTTATTAAAATCAGAAGAATCTCCTAGGGTTGTCATTGATTCCATTGACCGAAACATAGATGATGATCTCTTCTTACTTTCAGTGTGTTCCTCTATTGGTGTAATAACACTCTGTATCGATATAGCTGATTTAAAAGAGATTATTTGTCTTAATTAGAAAGTGGAAACCAACAAAAACAAAAGAAGAAGGAAAAAGCTCTTAATTACGTCGACCTTCTTCTTCGAAGTGATTGGCAATAATAACTAAAAAAAGACTATTAGAATTCTAAACGAATATTAAAGAAAAACAAAATATTCTTTACCTGGAAGTTCTGGATCTTCGAACAGATTAGAATCGTCGTTTCCGCCAACCTAAAATAAAAATCAAATGCATGAAGGTCAATTTAATTGTGTCATATATATCATAGTAAAGCAATTTAAAAGGAATTGAACTGTTGTAATTACTTACCTTGCAAGAAACCTTATGTATACTTGAGAAAACCAAACAGATTGCTAAACCAAAAACCACACGCTTCTTTCCCATCGCAGAGATTGTCATTACAAAGACCAAAATTACAGACACTGCTTTGATCTTTCAAATTGAACTTGTTTGATGTTAAAGCAGAACTTATATGCTTTATTTTAGCAAAAAATAAATAAAAATAGCTTGCGTGCTTTTTATATAGAGCCCAATAAGGGCTGGGCATAAAACCCATACCCGATACCCGAACCCGAATCCGACCCGAAAATTAGGGTACGGGTATCGTAAATTATCCGATCGAGTTTCATTTTATTAACATTAGGGTATCCGAACCCGATAGGGTAAAACCCGATATCCGATCGGGTACCCGAATCTATACATACACATACATGATTATGTATTTTAATTACTAAACCTAAGGCTAAAACACTCATTTCATCTCTTTTTTTCGCCTATAGCTTACATGATCGAGATCTTTGTGTTTTCGGATTGAAAATTATTATTCTTTTGTTTCCTTTACTTATTGTGTGTGTTTATATAGTAGTAAATTTACTACATTTGGATTGTGTTTTGAATTTCTTTTCTATTTTTTTACTATCATATCTTGGTGTTTCGTCAACTTTGGCATTTTTAAACTCAATTTGTGTTTAAGACTTGGTTTTTTGAATAATTTTTTTTTATCTTTTGATTAATTTTTTTTTTTTAGTATAATAACGGGTACCCGAACCAATACCCGATACCCGCTACAACCCGACCCGTACCCGACCTAATTATACGTAATACCCGAATGGGTTTTATATTTTTAAAACGGGTACCCGACGAACATAACTACCCGCCTCGAACCCGAACGCCCAGCCCTAGAGCCCATGATGTAGACTAAGCGCGACGATTTACTATATACATAAAATGCATTTTTTACAGATAAAAAAATGAATAAAAAATAAACTTTTAAATATCGAATATTTTTTTTTTTAGCAACCAAAATTCTTCCCTAAAAAATATTTGTATATAGTTATCCAAACTGGAGGTTAGTTGCTAAAATCATAATATTTAAATATCATGTTTATGTTTAGCATAAAAAAACTAACGTATTATTTTTATTTGTATCAGTCTCTATCCGACTCGTAGCATTTATACGCCCACTCCAATAAGATTAAAAATAAATTAAGTCAAGTTGAGCAACATGTTAATGTAAATGTAATAACTGTTGCTACGGCTACTGCTGCTGATGCCAGCACGTGAACACAATAGACTGGGGTATTTATTCACAAGAAAACATTTCTAGATTAAAACGTTCAAATCACTGACAAGATCATTCATCTGTCTTCAACTTAACCTCACTTATCCACAAATCTATACACGATTTATGAACCACTCACTACCCCTTAGCATCTTTGATCAAGATCTCATACACGACAAACTTAAATCTACTTTGCTAACAAATATGATCTCCCTAAAATGTGTTAAATGTACACCCACATTAACACTCATATTTATACCCAATATGAATAAATGGCTAACCCTAGCATTGGTCTCCAAGTTTGGTAAAATCTTATATCTTCACCAAATCTTCACATTTCCTTAATCTTTGGCAAGATCTAATGAAATCTTCCAAGATCTTCTCCAAGTAATAATCCTTAGCCTCTTCTCAGCTTCTCATCACGTCCGCAAGTCCTCTCCACTTTGGTCCAGACCCAACTTCTTAAGGCCTAAATTGTTTGGTCAATCCATTGTTCCGCTACTTCAACTCTTGTTGTACTTCTGCATTGATAAAGGACTGATTCAACAGCTGGAAACGCCCTATCCATGGGCTCCACGTCCACTCTCGGCCCGTGGGCCCACACTCCCCGACGGTCGGTGCGTTAGTACGGGGGGCTCGGAAGTCATGTTTAATGACCCTCCAAATCACCACGCTAGATTTTCCCTTGTTTTGACCTCACTCACACGATACTGGAAATGACTTCCCAATAGGTCACCCATCCTGACCTATTGATGAAGTTGTTTGGGTGAATTTTCTTTATATTGATGAAGCACTTGAGTTTTATCTTCGTCACTCGGAAAAATCGTCCACCTTATCAATCCGAATTTTCAAAATAAGACTTCAGGCGATGATGTTCATCAACAGGTTGCCTTTGTGTATTGGATTGAATATATATAATATGAAGTTCTTTTGGATTTTGGTTTTGGTGTTGTTCTTGTTGGTGTCCTTCTCTTTCTTGGTTATCACTGTTAGTTCTTCCGATTGGTGCTTTGATGGCCACATCTCGGTGGCTACATGTCTTCAGTTTTCCCGTCTTCGTCGTTTGCATCCGATTTTCATAGTTTGGTTCTCTTGTTATTTATTTTAAAGTCGTTATGAGTTTGTATTTTTTGGTGTACCCTTTATTTGTGCTACACTTCCCGGTACCATTTGGGTTTTTTCCCTGTTTTGGGCTTTTTGTCTCAAATGGATTAGTATCTGTGATTATAATGGCTATGGATTGGGTTGATTCCCTATTGCTATTTTTTATCGTGTAGCACCAACTTCTGTGTTTAATATAATGATTGTAGATGGTAAAAAAAGGAAAAGTTGGCTAAATAGGCATTTTTTTTTACTAAACTATTATTCCAAATGGGCAATACACTATTTATAATTGGTGAAGTAGGCATGTTTCACTATTACACTAATACATATCTTTCTAATGTATTATTCACTGAGGATGGTGGATACTCACAACTCACAATGGTGGATGGTGAACAACTATTCATTTGTGCATAGTGACAGTTGTGAACAGTATAAAACTACGAATAGTATCCATCGTGAAAAGTGTATCAACAATAAATTATTAATAGTGATTGCTTGATAACTAGTATTTGTTGTAAACCGTGCATAATGTCCATCATGAATAGTATATTCACTATGAATCGTGAATGGCATATGTTGTAAATAGTGTCAACCATCCACCGTGAATAGTATATGTTGTGAATAGTGTCAACCATCACCATGAATAGTGTTTATCATGAAGAGCACATCCACCATGAATCGTGAATAGTGTATGCCGTGAACCGTGATTAATGTCCAATGTGCATAGTATCTTTCATCCATCATCCACCAGAAATAAGGGAAAGTTGCATAGTTTACATATTATAAATAGTATAATAGAGAAAAGTTGCCTATTTTACAAATTCACCCTAAAAAAAACCATCTCAAGAAAGCCAATTGTAGGAGTCGTAACTCGCACAATTGAATTTGTAAGGGTTTTAGAAGAAATGCGAGACTTCTGAGTATATCATAGTGCAGAAAGATGTTAAAACTTGTTTTATTGCTCTGAGAAAAATTCTCTACCCTTTTCTGGGTGAATATAATGAGCTATATATAGCTTTTCTAATCTAGGTTAAGTAATAGGTTTGGGTCTGACCCATTAACCAATTAAATAGCTTTTAGGCATATATTATTATTAAGTCCATTTTAATATGGGCTTAACATCATTATGAACCTAATTCTAAATTGGGCTTCTACAGGCTTGATTATGATTTGTTCAAGTTTTATTTGCCGACTTGTAAATTTTGCCGAGCTTACGTGTTTTTGTAAACGCTTAGCTCGGCGAAGACTTCTTATAGACTTGTGTGTTGGAATAGCTTGTTGTCAATGAGGAAGACGTATAAGTGTGTGAACAAGCCTCGGTAAAAAGCTTGTCTAGAAAATCCAGTGGAAAAAAAAGATTAAGTGAAAAGAGCACAAGTTACACACTTCTCATTGGAATTCTAGTCGTCATTGTCACCGAGCTCCCAAGTTTCTAATACTACTTAGCTTGACGAACATGTTTTGATCTGTAAGAGATAACAGAGTTTGACTCGTGGTAGTGTACCTTCTTTTTGTATATGTTTGGCATCTCGTCGCCTTGTCACCTTGCCAAAGAGTGTTTGATTTAGTCATGATGTGCTCTACCTCAATGAGATCTTTAGAGATAGAGCTTGAAGCTGAAGACAAAGGTTGATGCCAAGGTCTATTAGTGAGGTTTTTTGCTGATGTGTTGTGGTGCAAAGATCAACATCATGGTCAAGTTGAGAATTTTGTCAAGGTTGATTTACATAAGCGAGAAGTGGAAGTTAGTCGTACTAGCGATTCTCCTATGAAAGTCTCCTTTTCTTGTCGAGGCCAACTTAAGAGCTTGCCATATCTAAGTGTCATTGAGCTATGTTTAGTTGCGTAGAGCTACGCAATGGCGATGTTGAGTTTTGTAGAATGCGATAAGCAATGCTGAGTAAGATCAACGTTTTATTAGGTTTTTCAATGTTCATCTTGGTTTACGGACAAATTTCCTGAACATGTCCGCTCTAGTAGTGAACATGTTATATTGTGTATGACTAGTTCCAATAACAAGTCCGCTAAAAAAATAAACACGTTATCGCTTTACGACCAACGATTCAGTTTGTTGGGTTTAGAATGAACATTTGGGTTTACAGACATATTTCCGCGAACACATCCGCTCCTATAATGATCATTTTTAGCAATGTAACCAACGTATGTCTGTTGGGTTTTGAATGAACATTTGGGTTTACATACACGTTTTCCACTAATGCATCAGCTCCTATAATGAACATTTTACATTTGTATAAGGCGTTGTGTAATCCTGTCGAGGATGTAACATTCAGATCCAAAATATATGAAAGTGTCCGTCGCTGTGGCCAGCAGCGAGGTGAGAAGTCTGTTTTTGGTTAGACTATAGATTATATGCGGAGGATGTAAAGGAATTTGTTAAGAGAAGTCTGTTTTCGTAAAGAGTTAGATACTCCGTGGAGGAGGTTAGCAAAACTATTTAGAGAATGTAATTGATATATCCATTTATGACCTGTCAAGGATGTAAGTGATATGTACATTTATGTAGAACTTTGAATGATCCGTAAAGGATGTAAGTGATATGTTCGTTCAGATACGACTTTGAACGATTCGTAAAAGATGTAAGTGATATGTCTGTTAAGGTAGGACGTTAAGCGCATGTGTTAGGTAGCAAACTATGCAGCGGATGAGCAGGGCGAGTCACCTAGGCAGCATACGAGCCAACCAGCTTGGAAAGCTGGTGAGCTAGGTATCGAATGAACTAGACAGCTAGAAGGGTTGGTACAAAATAAGTTAAGTGTTTAACGAGATAACAAAGAAGGTAGGTCATCAGAGTGATCAACTAGGTATTTCGTAAGGCAACGAGTTAGGTCTTCAGAAGTATGTCACCATAGATGGCGAATTAGGACATCGTGGGCAAGTCAGGTGTAATGAAAATTTTGGTCATCGAAGATAGGTCATCAAAGTGACTAATTAGGTTTCTGATTGTGGGTAGTCGGAGTTGACGAATTAGGTTTTTGAGGAACACACGTTACTGTAAACGTATGCGAAGAAACTATAGATAGCAGATTGAAGATCCGAAATATGTTCTGAAAACTATACAGAGAGATATTTCCAATGAAATGCAGATCTCCTCCCGGATCATTCTGTACCGCCGAGAGGATGCTTATGAAGTAGACCATCAAAGGTTATGAGTTAGGTTTCCAAGGAACATGCGTCACTGGAAACATGATTCAAGAAGCTACAGATGTCGGATTATAGATTTGAAACCTGTTATAGAAACAAGAGAAAGAGATCTTTCCGATGATATGCAGATTGCCTCTTGGATTTTTCTGGGTGGTTAGGAGAATGCTTCTGAAGGTGAATCACCAGAGGTGATGAGTGAAGTTTCCAGGAAACATGCGTCACTGGAAACGTGATCAAAGAAGCTATATATCACGGATTGTAGATCTGAAACCAGTCTTGGAAACTAAACAAAGAGATCTTTCTGATTATATGCAGATTGTCTCCTAGGTCCTTCTAGGTTGCTAAGAGAATGCTTTTGAAGGTTAATCACCAAAATGATAAGTAAGGTTTCCAAGGAATATTTGTCACTAGAAACGTGATAGAAGAAGCTACAAATCTCGGATTATAGATCCGAATCTTGTTCTGGAAACTAGACAAAGAGATGTTTCCGATGATATGCAAATCCTTTCCCGGGTTCATCTTAGTCGCCAGAAGGATGTTGATGAAGTTGACTGATCGCAATTGGTTATACGTAACACGATTCTTCTATGTGAGGAAATCTCAAGTGTCCCCTCCTTCTGCGCCAAATTATGGGAGCTGGATCTCCTCGAGTGTCTGGTCGAGTTCAGGAGCTCGGTTGGTGGCCTCATTCATCTCGTTTTTGAAAATCTCCATCTGTAGTATGCTCAACCCTAGGGTTCTGCGCACTAGTCGTTGTAGTCGCTGTGACATTTGTTTGTTGGTTGCCACTGGTGCGATCTACGTTGCGCTGTTGGGTTTTCGCTGGTGTTGTCAAAGTTGCGCTGCTAGTCGCCGCTTGTGCGATCCACGTTGCACTGCTGGTCACTGTTGATGTTTTCCATGTTGCATTGCTTGTCACCGCTGGTGCTGTCGACGTTACGTTGCAATGCTGGTCACCGATGGTGCTGTCGACGTTACTGTGCTGGTCACCGCGGGTACGATCCACGTTGCGCTGCTGGTCACCAGTGGTGCTCTCGATGTTGCGTTGCTAGTCGCCGCTGGTGCGATCCACGTTGTGCTGCTGGTCCCCGCAGGTGCTGTCGACGTTGCGCTGCTGGTCACCGCTGATGCGATCCACTGTGCGCTGCTTGTCACCGATAGTGCTGTCGATGTTACACTACTGGTCGCCGCTTGTGCGATCCAAGTTGCGCTGCTGGTCACCGGTGGTGCTGTCGACATTGCACTAAGGGTCACCGCTGATGCGTCCAAGTTGCGCTACTGGTCAGCGCTGGTGCTGTCGACGTTGCACTGCTTGTCGCCGCTGGTGCGATCCATAGTGCGTTGTTGGTCACCGGTGGTACTGTTGACGTTGCGCTGCTCGTCGCCGTTGGTGCAGTCAACATTGTGCTACTAGTGAGGTTGAAATTGTGTTGGTTGTTGTCTTTTCCAGTCTTTGTTTGCGTAGCTTGCACGATGATTTTCTTGAGTAAAAACATCTCACGTGTCCTCTTAGTCGGCACCAAATTGTAGGAGTCGTAACTTGCACAATTGAATTTGTAAGGGTTTTAGAGTAAATACGAAACTCCTGAGTAAATCACAGTGCAGAAAGATGTTAAGACTTGTTCTATTGATATGAGAAAAATTCTCTTCCCTTTTCAGCGTGAATACAATGAGCTATATATAGCTTGGAACAACCAAACATTTTTTTTAATTGACTCGAATTATTATTTTCATAAATAATTATTTTCATAAATAATAATCCTCAGTGTCAATTCAATCTCAATCAACCAAGCAAAACCAGCGGATATAGATATTCAATTAAACCAGATAAAACCATAACAAGTCAACAATTCCAATTCCAGCATAATCTAGCAACCTAAACACCAGGTTCTTGAAACTTAATAACATAAAACAAGAATTGAATCATATCATCCTCTCTCATTGCCTTGATTCCACAATCACACTTTATCTTTACCTTGCAACACATGGGAAAACGAGTTGCGTAAGTATTTCATAAATACTTAGTGAGTCGGTCATCCCGTCTACTAGTTATATATAAATAGGATAATGAATGTCAAATACTACACAATCAACGAGCAGTTCACAACATTCAAATTACGATAATAAGAACCAACAATCCAACACCGCAATACAATAGCCAGTGTCGATCGACACACCAACACAAACACATCAAACACGTCAAGGTGTCGATCGACACACCATCTCAAAACGCAGACTGATATCAGAACACAAGGGGTGTCAATCGACACTACCATTAGGTGCATGTCCTCTAGCGGATTGACTTCATTTTATCGAGCGATCATCCACAACAATAAACATTACGAATTACACAAATCATACAGAAACCATAAAATAAGTGATCACACTATCAATTCCATCAAAAACGATCAAACACAACATAAAACTCGATTATCCATAACCACGATCGTGCACTCATCTTAGCCTAGGAATAGGAAAATCGGATTGAACACGAAGAATACTAAGAACGCAGCCTCTACAAGGCCAAAACGTCACTGATTCCAATCCTCCCCACGAGAACTCGAAGAATAAACGATTCTATGCTCACAAACTTTCTCAAAACACTCACTTTTGAATCCTTAACCACAATACTCTCAAATCTCTTTCCCTTCTCTCAAAAACTCTGATCAACACGTTTTTATTCTCTGAAACCTGTTGACTCAAGGAACCTTTAAAATACGAGCTCCTAGTTTTCCCTTAACCGAACTGCCACAAATTGACAATTAAAAATCGAACCCAAAAATGGTGTCGATCAACAGCAACGCCAGTGTCGATCGACACCCTTACCAAATTCCCAAAATTTGGTTTACGAATGTTACATAACTTTTTTAATCTAGGTTAAGTAATAGATTTGAGCCAGACCCATTAAACAATTAAATAGCTTTTAGGCCCTTATTAATATTAAGCCCATTTTAATATGAGCTTAATATCATTATGAACCTAATTCTAAATTGGCTTCTAGAGGCCTGATTATGACTTCTTCAAGCATTTTGCACAATCGTTCTTGTCGTTACATCGATCCCATATGGGTAGAATCCGACCCCTACACCAACTTACTTGGATGAAAAATTAATGTAACATTTATTCTACAAGCAAAACGTTTGTACCATATATGTAATTTTGTTTTTAGTTTTCTTGAAGGTTTTTTTTTTACGAGTGATTTACTATTCTATTACAAATTATGAAAATTGTTACATCGACGATTCCACAACGAACAAATTTATCGTTTTAGTCCATGTCATACGATTCTATTTTGCATCATGTTGAAGATTTTTTTAAAGTTGGTCTCTATTTATCTGCATAAATGATTATAAATTGCATTCCTCAGATTCAGACCTCAAACTTCATGATATAACAACATTAATTAATCAACTATTGGGCTAAACGGACCTACAGTTTTCTTAATAGTTAGGTTGCAAATTTATTAAAACATAGTAAAAATTTATTGCTTTAGCGGGAACTAAACCAAACCACTAATCATGATGCGTATCTTCTGTCGATGGCTTGGAATTTCTACTAGTTTGAATTTGCGAAAGTAGCAAAAAATCACGATTAAAATGATTTAATATATCTTCATAAAAGCGAGAATATAAACCCTAAATTGAAAAAGAAAACTTAAAATAATATTTTCATTTTTTGTAATTTATTTAAAATTCACAAATATATAATTGGTTTTAAACTAGTGGTGTTTGTTTGAAGTAACAAACTTAAAATTATGGTGTTTTAGAGTATTTCTCTGCTTATTTGTCAAGTATATGTATTGGTAGTTTTATGGATCCTTTTTTTTTGAAGAAATTAATTAATCACACAAATAAATTAATTTCATGATTTTCAATTTGTAGATACACATTCCACGAAATAATTTATTTTCTACTAATGTGAAGTGTTTGCTATCAGAAATGATATTTTATTAATTTTAGAACAAAATGAATAAAAAATCAAAGTCTTGGAATCCTAGTAAAAAAATTTAAGTAAAACTAAGTAAATAGTGACTCTTCTAAAAAGGTAATAATATCCTCTGTACTTAAAAGTCATTCCAAAATCATTACCATATCTAACATATTCATTAGACTACTTACAATGGACCTGTGTTAAAAAAATTCAACAGTTGAATCACTTTAGTGGGCGTGTTGTAAGAGGATGTTAAATGAGGTGGTAAATTTGGAGTTGTAATTTTACATGTTGAATCTGAAAAAAAAACAGGACCACCAGAGCACCTCGGCTTTTAATTGGGCCACGTGTTATATTGTTATTGGCTATTGAAATTAGGACATTTATAAAAATATTTCTTTTTTGACATGCTACTTATTTTCTTACCAACATGCAATCTTATATCTCAAAATTCTCAATTTTAAAAAATGTTTTGATCCCGAACAAACCTTAAATCCATAAAACTAAACCCTAATATAACATAGTTAACCCAAACATAAATGATTTAAAAATTTGGAAAAAGTGATAGTGGTATTTTTGAAAAGTGTCATGTAAAAAGTGGCATATCTTGAAATTTCTCATTGAAGTTTTTTTTTTTTTTTTTTTTGATAATCCGGAGGCTCTAGGCCTTCGGCCCATAATCCCCTTTTGGCCCAGCTTCCTTTTCGCGCATTTAACTACGGGTTGGGTAGCCAGCTAGCGTCGAACCCAGGGCGGAAGACCACTTGTGTAGCTTCCTTTGCCACTAGGCCAACGCTAGTTGGTTATCTCATTGAAGTTCCTGATTTATTTTCCATTCTAATTGTTTAAACTCAATTATTTCATTGTATAATAATTTATTTTATTACCTTTTATATATCAGAGAATTCATCATTTTAATATTATATCAATAAAAACTTTTTTATTTGATTTGTACACATAAAAAAATGCATTTTTACTAATATTTTTTACTAGTTTCCAATATACTTTTATTTATACAATATTTTACTATAATTTCGAATCACTAATTGTTATTAATATATATTTACATAAAAGAGATAGAAAAAAAATTATGATGTAGGGTCTTGAATTTTGTTAAACAAAACCATTGTAGAACATAAATATTGAATGAGTGTTTAATTATTAGGTGGAAGAGAGAAGATGATGTGGGGTGTTAAAATGTAAAAAATAGGGTGGTGTAAAATAAAACTATTGTACGTAACCTACCTTAGTGATATTTGTATTTTTTATTAGTCTTGTTTTTTTCTTAACCCATATCTTCTGTTAGTCTTAAAAATAATTAGAGCTTACTCAATGCCTTTACCCACGGCAGAGCAAGCCCCCTTACGGTGCACGTCTGACCAGCGCTTTGAGTTACATCAGAAGATGCCTTGTCATACTTTCCGTTTCAGAATGGTTAAGAATCCTCCCTAAATCTTACACCATTACTGTGATTCTCTGGATTGTGATATGGTTCTACTTGACACAATTATCCAGCCATCGGTGGAATACCCTGACCTTCCAAATGTTGCTCACAAGATCACCGACTTCAAATCAGAGATTAATTTCTACCAAGATTTCTGCAATCAACAATAAGTTTACAAACTTAAATATGAAGGAGACTTTTGAGGAATGCTATTTCTGGCATGTTTTTAAATATCATCAACCACAAAAAACCAGCCGATTGAGGGGATCTAGGGCCCTTCAATTGCCAGTTTGCAGCACAACAACTCCAAATCAGGGATCTTTCCCCGGAATTGCTGCTATCAAACTAAAACATCCAATCAGAGTGATGAGGAAAATCATTGACCACATTAATCTCAAAGGGTTAATAGAGACGATGATTCAGGGAGAGATTTTAAACCTACCTCCCCTTATAAGCCACAAGCTGTGCAGAGTAGTGAATCATCGATTTATCTCAAGCATCCCCTACTTCCTAAGTAAACAAAACATTCACAATTCAAGTCTTGCACCCCTCACCATGTCTCTATACGGCAAACTGGTTGCATCCAAACACGAGAAAAGACAAGAGAAGAAGAAACCAGAGCCAATCAAGATGCCTGCGTTTGATACAAAGGCAATGCTAAAAAAGTTTGATCTCACCTTAGCAGGCCGTGTGTTCAACCCAGAGGCGCAGGCTCACCGAGTCAAGAATTTGGTGACAGTTCTTCCGGCTGTCTGGAAATGTGAAGACAGAGTGCATGGATTAGATATTGGAAAAGGAAAGTTCCACTTCCGATTCAAAGAGGAAGCGGATTTGCTGAGAGTACTGGAAAATTGTCCTTACCACTTCGATGGATGGATGTTTGCTTTGGAAAGGTGGGTGCCGTCTATCAGAGAAGACTTCCCATCAACAATCCCTTTCTGGATCACAATTGAGGGGATTCCTGAGTTTTATTGCTATGAAGAAGGAATCATAGAGATTGGTGAGAAGCTAGGAGAGTTATTGAAATGGGAGTGGTAATCACAACCACCTCGAGTTCAGGTTGTTATTGAAGGCTCTCGACCTCTAGCCAGAGAAAGAGAATTAGATTTTGGAGAATGGGTAATCATCAAAGTTACCTTCAAATACGAGAAACTGGAGAAGTCGTGTAAGGTATGTGACTGTATTACACATGACAAATACCACTGTCCGATGCAACGGTTTTTCCGTCATCGCCGAGCTCCTCTACGCAGCTACGGAGAGGATGTAGACAGGAGAGTACCGCGCCATTATAAAGCGGAATCCTCGCAGGCAGAAGGGAACATAAAAGTCAGAGATAATGGGAAGAGACCAGAGACCATACTTGTTCGTCCTGCTGCAGAAATCCCGGCCAAGAAACCTCTTCGAAGAAATCTCCTCCCATAAATTGATCAAACTAGATCCAAAGAGAAAGCATCAGGAGCAGACAATCGAAGGTCTCGACCAGAGAATGGGAGAAGAGAGGATTCCCTCAAGCTGGCGAGGGAGGTTCCTCGAGAGATGACCTGAACCGCCAACGAAATAAGGAGGGGATGGGCCAAGAGACTCAGGTCCCGGATGACCTCTCGGTTAATCACGGCCTAAAGGTACCTATAGAGGAATCGACAGAGAAGAGACCGGGGTTGGTGAACAACCGTGCGAACTGGTACAGAGCGACGGCGGAAGAAGCTAAGAGAGATGACCTTATTATAACCCAGACTAAGCTCTGGAAACAGGCGGCGAAAGAGATCAAGGAGCAAAATTTGGTGATGGAGGAAGAGATGGCCAAATCGGAGAAGTCGAGGGTGGTGACATTGACGGCGGAACAACTAGAAGAAATCATTTCTCCGTTGAAAGACTTAGTCGACGAGGACAACTCAAAAGTCCAATTGGGCCTTTCTATGTTCTCACCAAAGCCCAATAATACTAAAGACTGTAGATTATAAAAGGCCTTGGGAGTAAGAAAGAAGATTCGGCAAAGCCCATTCAGGAGTGCTAAGATCCACAAACAAGCCGCTTTCGCCGTAGCTAATTCACTTAGAGAGGATAAATCTTTTTGTGGAAAGTTACTTCCGTCAACTTCGGAGACGGACCTTATTCGGGGATACATTACGAAGAAAATACAAGATCCGGTGGTTGAAGAGAAACCACCGGAGGCTGATTAAATGATCCTAAGTTGGAACTGTCAGGGAGTCGGTGGTTTTCTGACAGTTCATAGGCTGCGTGAGATCCGTAGAAGACTATTCCCGGGGATAATTTTTCTTATGGAAACAAAGCGCGAAAAAGTTATTTACAAGAGTTGCAGTCAGAGTTTGGTTATGATTTTCTTTTCACAGTTGACCCGTGTGGTCTTAGTGGAAGTCTAGCCCTTATGGCTTTACCCGAGTTTCAAATTCAAGTCCTTTCTTTCAATAAAAATATTATCGATGTATTGGGCACAACTCATGGTAATAAAGTTTTTATCTCTTTTGTTTACGGAGAACCTGTAATATCTCGTCGGAACATGGTATGGGAATCTCTTAGCCATATTGGCTCCACGCGTACCAGTCCCTGGTTAATGACGGGAGATTTTAATGAGATAACGGGTCACCATGAGAAATCTGGTGGAAGGACTAGACGAGACAACTCCTTTCTAGATTTTCGTCTCATGCGAAACAACTGTGGTATAATTGATTTTCCCTACTCAGGTAATCCCCTTTCTTGGGTAGGAAGAAGAGGACAAAATGTCATCCGCTGTCGCTTGGACAGATCAATGGGCAATGAGGACTGGCATGATATTTTTTCTCATACCAGAGCAGAGTACCTGAGATTTATGGGATCAGACCATAGACCGGTTATTACCTGGATTACATCTGGAGACTTCCAGGGAACAAAGAAATTCCGGTTTGACAAACGGTGGATATCAAAACCCAATTTTGAGAACATTATAAAAGAAGGTTGGGAACCAGAGGTTTTGAAACCTAATGTGGATATCAGTGACCGTATTTCATTATGTCGAAAGTTGATTTCTCGTTGGAGAAAGAATGACCAACAAAACACGGGAGAAGCTATTGAAAGTCTTAAAGTGGAATTGGATAGGCTCCAAAGTGATGATTCAGCTGCCTTGGAGGAAGTGACATAAACTCAAGAGAAATTACGTATCGCCATAGCAGAAGAGGAAATTTTTTGGCAACAGAAAAGTAGAGTGTTGTGGCTGGTAGTGGGAGACCATAATATTCAATTCTTCCACGCCTCCACAAAACAGAGACGGGCAAGAAATCGGATTATTGGCATTTTAAACTCCAGTGGGACTTGGACCAAACAAGAGGCGGAAATTGAGCGGATAGCAGTTGCCTATTTCCATGATATGTTTGCTACGACGGGCATCTCGGACCTAGAAACATCCTTGAGGTATATCCCACGCACGATTACCCAGGAGATGAACGTCAATATCACTCGCCCAGTCTCAGCAGCAGAAGTCAAATCAGCAGTTTTCTCAATCCACCCAGAAAAAGCACCAGGTCCCGATGGGATGAGGCTCTCTTTTATCAAAAATTCTGGCATATCGTGGGACCTAAAGTGGTCGCCATGGTTCAAGAGTTTATGACGTTGGGGAACATTGAATCAAGCATGAACGAGGTCAACATCTACCTTTTACCTAAAACCGAAAACCCACGAGAAATGAAGGAGTTCTGGCCTATCAGTCTCTGTAATGTGAGTTATAAGATTATTTCGAAAGTCTTATGCCAACGTCTCAAAAAACTGTTACACCTACTAGTTTCAGAGACCTAGTCAGCATTTATATCAGGGCGAGTGATATCCGATAATATCCTCGTGGCTCAAGAGGCGTTCCATGCTCTGGTCTCCAAAGCGAGTTGCCGTAAGGAATTTATGGCGGTTAAAACAGACATGAGTAAAGCCTATGATCGCATTGAGTGGGGCTTTTTAGAAAGTCTTCTACGAAAAATGGGTTTTTCAGAAAAATGGATATCATGGATTATGCCATGTGTAAACTCAGTTACATACCATGTACTGATTAATGGAGACCCCCGCGGAGCAATTACCCTTTCAAGGGGACTAAGACAGGGCGATCCCCTATCACCGTACCTTTTTATTCTCTGTAGGGAAGTCTTAATATCCAATCTAAAGGCAGCAGAATCAGGGGGAGCTATTTCAGGTCTTAAAGTGGCTTATGCTAGCCCACCAGTGTCCCACCTTCTATTTGTTGATGATAGCTTGTTCTTTTGTAAAGCAAATACAGAACAAAGTGATAAGATTCTACAGATTCTTACACATTACGAAAAGGCATCAGGACAACGCATAAATTTAGATAAGTCGGCTATAACCTTCGGTAAAGATGTCCCCACAGATTCTCGTCTAGCCATACATCAACAGTTAGGGATAATGAACGAAGGAGGAACTGGAAATTACCTAGGTATTCCGGAACAGCTACAAGGATCCAAAACACAAATATTTGCCTATGTCCACGATCGGCTTAACAGTCGGGTCAATGGATGGTCCGCAAAATTTCTATCAAAAGGCGGAAAAGAGGTTTTGATCAAGTCAGTGGCCCAAGCTATACCAACGTATGTGATGTCAAGTTTTCTCCTGCCTAAAGGACTATGCAGGAAGTTGGCCAGTGCAGTCTCCCAATTTTGGTGGCGATCTAAGCCCCAGTCAAGGGGACTTCACTGGGTGGCGTGGAAGAAACTCTGTTTACCCAAGAACCAGGGCGGTATCGGATTTAAGTCTTTTGAAGCTTTTAATCAGGCCCTCTTGGCAAAACAGATGTGGAGCTTACACCAGTTCCCAAAATCTCTGGTAGCTAGGGTCCTAAAAGGCCGCTACTTTCGGAATATGCACCCTTTTTACTCACCAAAACCAAATCGACCATCCTACGGGTGGCGAAGTATATGGTCTTCAAAAAATTTGGTGCTGCAAGGAACACGCAAGCTAATAGGCAATGGATACGGTACAACAGTCTGGGGAGACAATTGGATACCAGATTTGAAACCCCGACCAGCAATATGCCGAGCCGGCGAGGTCAACCCTCATCTCCGAGTCTCACACTTTATTCACCAGCACAATCGAAAGTGGAATGTTCGGGCAATACGGGACAATGTGCACCCCCAGGACGTCCAAAGAATCCTGAGTATGAGGTTACCTCCAAGGATGTCGGAAGATAATTTTTGTTGGCATTATACTAAATCTGGGCTCTACTCGGTTAAGTCGGGTTATGAGTTGGCCAGAACAACTAAGGATGCGGTTACCCAGTTTTGGCTCCAATTACCGTTTGATAATCCACTCAAGGCCCACGTATGGAAACTGCCTGCCCCAAATAAACTACGTCACTTTATCTGGCAATGCCTAGTGGGAGCGGTGGCAGTTAATGAGCGGCTCAAATTTAGACACATTAGGGAAGTTGCGACATGTCCCAGTAGATCCAATTTAGACTTCTTATTCTGGCGTATCCCTCGGACAAGGGAAAGAAACGAAGCCTCGCAGGCTTTTTCGTGGATCATATGGTATATATGGAAAGCTCGAAATGACAAGGTGTTCAATGCGGTAAATCGTGAAGCAGCAGAAACACTAGCAAGGGCCACTAAAGAGGCACGAGAGTGGACCGAAGCAAACAACGCTGAGCAAAGGGTACAGTCACAATCCCCTTCCACATCGGCCATGTGTTCAGACACTTTCGAATGCTGGGTTGATGGTTCTGGGAAGAGAGAAGACAGAACGAGTGGGATGGGTTGGGTGCTGCAACTCCAACACGGGACGACAGACCTGCTGGGTCTAAAAGGATACATCCGAAGTCTTTCCCCCCTCCATTCAGAGTTGCATGGGCTGTTGTGGGCTATGCAGTCCTTACTACAAAAGCAACGTTTTTGCTCTACCTTCGTAACGGATTCAAGGGATCTAGTGAAGATGGTAGATGCGCCACAGGAGTGGCCCGGCTTCGAACCAGAGTTGCGTGATCTGGCATACCTTCGGGAATCCTTCCCCGAATTCAATCTCATCTACCGATAACGGGAGAATAATACGAGAGCGGATTTGTTAGTAAGGAATGCACGCACGCGGAATATGTTATTTTCTTCTATTAGCACTTCTATTTCCTATTGGATTAACGATACAAGCAATGTATTTGATTAACTAATAGAGAAGTGTGTTTTGTGACAAAAAAAAAAAAAAAAAAAAAGTCAATGCCTTTGTTCCCCAGCATGTGAAATTAACTAAAACATTATATTATATATCCTATAAGATAAGTTAACATGGTCAATAATAAACGAAGGCAACAAAAACATAATTTATGACCCGATTACTTAAATTAGGGTCATATATAAATATTTATCAAATTAGGGTCATATATATATATGGCTGAAATTCTCATTCTCATTAATAAAGGAAAGAAGCAAACAAATAATTGATATATGATTAAAAATATATTTTACGACTGTCCCGACGTAGTTTATTATACATATTTATAAAACATTGGCTTTGATTTGAAAGTTTTTGCGCATATTAAAGATTTTTACTCTTTGGCATAATCAATCTGTAAGACACATACCGTCAGATGATTTATTTATTGATATTGTAAATTATCATGTGATATTTTTGGTATTTTATCCTAATTATACGGTACTAAAAATGGTTTTTGAATAAGTTAAACTATTTTATATTATTTTTTTCAAGTACTATTAATCATGTAGCTCTCTCTGGACTAGTAACCAAAAAAATAAGTACATTTTGGAGTTGGAGGTATCATTAAGTAACCAAATCAGTTCTTACAAACTTCTTTATATGTACCACATTTTTTTTAGAAATTGAGTTGTTATAATTACGTATCCTCACTCACATAACGCAATGTCCGTGTTACCCGGGGCGGCTCGTTGAATTTGTGGGCCCTGTGCAACATAAAAAAATTTGGGCTTTTTTTTGTAAAGTTTTAAGAATTTTGGGCCCTTTTTGCCCAAAATTTTAAGAAATTTGGATATTTTTTGCAAAGTTTTAAGAAATTTGGACTCTAAAATACAAAGGAAAAAAAAAAAAAATCGCGGGCCCCAGGCATTTGCTCCACTTGCTCCCCTCCATCGCCGGCCCTGCGTGTTACGTATCAAGATTGTCAACTCTTAACCCACAACTCAGGTAGTTTTGACGACATGCGTGAGTTTTAGTTGATAGACTCGTTGCTCAGGTAGTTTTATATTACATGGCTTATATAAACTTTGTTCTAATTCTGGACTGAAGGTCCAACATTCTGCCTTATTTTAGCAAATTAGACCAAACTTTTATGGGTCAGATTTGTGTAACATATCCAGCTCCAATAATATTTATAACATGATTTTTTAAATAATAATTTAGCATTTCATCGTCTGATTTACTCTAAAAGTGACATTATTTAACGCAAAATATTTTCCAACCATAAGTAAAGAATCCAAGGTGAATTTTAATTGACCAAATGTGTGGTATATCCAGGCGTATCATTTTGAAATAGTAAAATAAAAATTTATAACCAAGTGGCGGTGGGCTACTCCGAAGTGATAGTACGTTAGTGATTCTTACTTGAAAATTTGTTTTATCGGTCTAGGCCAGAGATCAATATTTAATTTTCGAACGTGGAATTATCTAATTACACTCATTTGACCAATCGAAGAATGATGTGGGATTAAATTAGCAATCTAATCCTAATCGGTTTTAAACCTCAATTACTAACCACAAGTGCATGGCCAATTCGGTGTAGTATGTTAAGGATCGAATTCACAATCAATCACTACAAGAAAACATACAATTTGTGACTCCCAAAAGAGTCACAAATTAGTCACAAATGGTCCATTTGCGACTAAAAATCGAAGTCACAATAGTTGAGTTGCAAATTAGTCGCAAATTTGTGACTAATCTGTGACTTTTTGTTTGAGTCGCAAATAAGCGACTCCTATATGTCGAATATGTTGAGTCTTAAATGTACGACTAAATATTGACTTCAGTTTGGTAGTCGTAAATAAGCGACACATTAGAGACGCTTTTGTTATTGTATTTAGATCCGTGATGGTCACAAATTAGTCTTAATAGTGTCACTTATTAGACACTAATTTGCGACTCTGTGTATTTTGAAATCACTTTTTAGTCTGTTTTTTGTTACTTATTTAGTGCTAATTAGTTACTACTTTGGTACTAAGAACCTATTGATATTTGGTTTTGTTTTGGAACCAAAATTTAAGGCAAAAGAAATCTTAAACTTAAAAGTACTCAAGCCTAAAACTTGACAAAACAAAAGGTTAAATTGTACAAAACAAAAAGTGAAACTTAACAAAGCTTTTCATAAAACCAAAGAGACAAGTTGATCATAACACAAAGAGAGAAGTTCAAGTGTTGGCTTCGGGTTGTGAGGTTGTGGGAGCTTGATCAGTCGGTATGGTCCTTGGTGCAGTATGTGGTTCACAATTCAAGACAGAGGACTTAGTCAAGTAAGCAGCGATGCGGGGATCGTCGTTCTTTAGGAACCGGACCAGCTTCTCGAATTCAGAGATGCGAGACTGACCTTGCCTTAGCTGCAATATCTCTGCATCACGACGCTTATCTTTTGCATCTCGACAATCTCCGCTTCAAAGTCATCAATCTTTTGTCGAGCTGCTTTAAACTCGTCATGCATCTCCTCTAAGGCTGGCATAGACGATGAAGCATCGCTGGCCTTCCGTTTCCTTTTCTTAACCTTCTTGGACAAATGCCCGATCCCATAAGGGTTCCCCTTGGGATCGATGTGAGTAACTTGTCAGAGAAACATTGAGAATAAGGAATAAGAAGCTAATATCCAAGCATTATTGACAAAAAGTTAAGCACTAAGTAGAGACATAAATAATTAACCACAAACCTAAATCCAAGTCTATAATCCACGCTCTAATAACCTATTTCCTAATCAGTCATAAATAATTATCCAACAGTCAATGGAATTCAAAACAGAAACCAAGACAGAAATGATAAAAAAACATAAACTTAAACCAGAAGAGAAAGATTACCTTGAGGAAGATATCATTGAGCTCATCAACGGTCAGTTGCCGCTGCGTTGAATCATCTGAAGCATTTGGTCCTTTGCCGCAAGCCTGATCCCTAAACTCTTGGAGGGTCTTATCATAATCCTCATAGACCTACTTAGCCTTTTTGTCGACATAACTGCCATCAGGCAGTGTATGTGTCTTCCTAAAGACTTCCGCAAAAGACACATGTGTTGTAACATCCCAAATCCAAGTTTGTGCAATTTGGTTAGGGTGTCGATCGACACCAGTTACTGCAGAATCGGGATTTTAGTTTTTTGATCGCTGTTTGGCTTGGTTTAATGGAATAAACCTAGGGCTTCTATATATATAATGGTTTATGTAGTTTTGTGGCCGCGGGTCTAAGAGGAAAACGCAGAGAAAGCATTAGTTTCGAGAGAGAATCGAGAGTGGTTGGAGAATTATTCGCGTTTTTGAGAGTTCCTTGTCCGTTCGTTCTCGGTGATCGTTTGTGGAATGTTTTCGGCTGAATTCCAGTGCAAGTCAATGCCGTTTCAGCCTCGTAGAGACTGTGTTCTTAGTGCCTTTCGCTGTTTCGATCTTTAATCGCGAAGGTGAGTGCGTGATCGCGTGTTTCCATTAGATTAGCGAATGATCCTTGTTGTTTGTATGATCCTCGTAGTTTGATTGATTCTCGTGGATGATTTAATGGTTATTGATGTTGATTGTGTGTGTTTTGATCGATGTTTGAACCGTGATGATTCCGAGTCGTGTCGCGAGAGGATATACTCGACTCTGGATTCTGTATCGAGGTGTCGATCGACGCCTAGAGGCTGTGTCGATCGACACCACCTATAGATCGATGTTCGTGGTTAGCAAGTGTCGATCGACACCAAGTTCTAAACTTTGAAAATCTTGCGATTTATTGTGCAATTGGTAATCAATTGATGGTTAATTGTGGTTATAACAAGTTATTTATTTATTATATGTTAATTGTTATTCTATGTTAAACCTGTTGGCGGGATGACCGTTCCACTGAGTATTTATGATAATACTCACGCAACTCTGTTTTTCCCTTTTGAGTTGCAAGTAAAAGAAAAGTGTGATCGTGAAATCGAAGCGTAAGAAGAGGATGATAAGATTGTTTGTTGCTGTTTTAGACTAGTGAACCGAATGGTTTGGGTTGCTAGTTTATTTAATTGATCATTCCTGAATTTGGTATTTGATTTATTGGTTTAAAGAATTATTTATTTAATGAAATTATTGGATTATTATTTTGGTTTAAATGTTTATGTTTTCCGCAGTAGAAATGCTTAGCTTAAAAAAAAAAAGCTTGGTTGTTTGATTTTGGTATCAAAGCCTAGACGGTTTTAGGACAATAGAAATTGGATGTCTGAGACTATGTGTTTAAATTGATTTCGTGTGCTTAGTCAATTTATTAGAGTCTTAGTATCATTCTCTTCGGCCTTTCAAAATGATTCCACAGTAAGTCTATGTTGATTAATTGTGACTTCTGGTAGCTTATTGTCCTATTCTGTGTGACTACAGAGCGATGGATGCCAGAGCTAGAGGTCGTGGATGGGATAAAGGTCGGGGAAGAGGTCGTGGTCGTGGACCAGCGGTTGAGTCGTCTTCGAGTGCTACGCATGCGATAGAGAGTCCTACACATCAGGTGGGATTTGAGGGCGAGGCCAGTGGTAATGCTAGTGAGGGTGTTGTGGGTGCCGGGAGAGGCGCCGGTATGGCTGGCAGAGGAGCGGGCCCAGGCATGGGTTCTGTTCCAGCTCAGGATCGCTAGGAACGCATGGAGGGCTTTTTGGCGCAGTTGTTGGCGCGGTTTCTGGCGGCAGTTCCGGTTCAGGCTCCAGTGGTGCCTCCAGTGGCAGAGGTGTAGCCGAGGGCTGTGGTTGCAGAGGTGCGTCTGTCTTACCTAGAGATGGTGAGTCAGATGCGTCAGATGAGTACGACATTCTTTTCGGTTGGTGTTAGCTCCGAGGATGCGGATGCGTGGCGTATGCGCGTATAGCACAATTTTCGCTCGGTTCGTTGCCTTGATGAGTACCAAGTAGAGATGACGATCCACTATCTGAGTGGTAATGCGCACGCGTGGTGGAGAGATATTGAGGCCAAGAGGCCTGGTGCGGTGTGGACCTGGGGGGAATTTGTGGCCGAGTTCAACGCCAAATATTTTCCCCAGGAGGCTCTAGATCATCTCGCGACGAGATTTTTGAGTTTGGTCGAGGGAGATCATTTAGTGCGCGAGTACGACGCTGAGTTTGGTTGGTTACTGGCTTATGCGGGCACAGGAGTGGTCGATTAGCAGACGCAGGTCCAGAGGTTCTTGAGAGGATTACAACCAGATTTGCGGACCAGATGCAGAGTGACTGAGTACGCCTCGAGAGCAAAGCTGGTAGAGGTTGCTGCAGGGATCGAGGAGGATCTGAGGAGTCATACTGCGGCAGTGGTTCTAGTAGCAGCTGCTCCGGCGGTCTAGCCGCGGAGGTAGCATCAGCAGGGGAGTTCTGGTTCTGGCAAAGGCGGTAAGCCTGCGCAGGGTCAGAAGAGGAGTTGGGATGATGCGTCTAGGACAAGTTCAGGTAGTCACGACACGCATGGGTGTTTCGTATGCAGAAGTTCAGAGCATTGGGTGGCAAACTGTCTTAAGTTTTCCGGGGAGGCTAAGGTTTGTTTCCATTGCAGAGAGCCGGGGAAAATCAGACCGATGTGTCCCAAGTTGCAGCCGTTGGCGCTTGCGGTGGTTCATCAGGTTGCAGCGCAGCCATTGGCTCAGTTAGCGGCGGAGCAGCCCTTGGGTCAGATTAGATGAGCTCAACATGGGTATGAGTAGTTGAGGAGCGGGTTGAGGCGGCGACATCATTGGAGGAGGATCTGAGTGATCAGTTCGTGGATTGAGTTGCTTTTTTCTTATTCCAGTTGTTGTTCTTATTTATTCAGTTTCAGATTTTCCACTTCGGCTTGATGTTGGATGGTTTTATTGCATTGTTGTTGAAACGATTATTTCAATTTAAATTTATGAGATGAATTATTTATATATCGCTGGCTTGTGGCGGATTTTGTATTTAGTTCGGTGGACAATGTGATGATATTCTAATGGACTAATAGAAGCGATATCGAGTTCATCGGAATTGCCACCGAGACCGCGTGGCGTAGAAATGCGAAGGTCCAAGGTAGGAGAGTAAGGATGACTTCGGGAAGTTATAGCAGAGATGATAGAGCTAATGGGGCGGCTAGGGGATTATTCGAGTAAGAGTTTATTCCAACCAAGTTGTTCTATAGGGAGCGTTGTAAATGATTGCAAGGATGGCAGATGGGAGTATGTGGAGGTTTTAAGGTTCATCGTCATGGATGTTAGTCAAGTATTTTGAGGAGTTCTTTGTCTATCGTGTTATCATCATATCCAGACGAGGAGAACAAATATTTCACAGGGCGGTGTTCAGAACAAGCTTTGAGCATTTTTCAGTTATTGAGAGGTTATTTGAGTTATCGAAGGGAGCGGAGTTCACGAGGTTGAGGAATGGCATATTTCAAGGAGTAATTAGGGGTCTTGGTGATGTTAGTCATTGACGATGTTTAAATGTACACGAGAACTCCTAAGGGTTAAGCAGTGCAACAGAGGTTGGTACTGGAAAGATTTTGGAACGCAAGAGTTGGTTTTCGAGGAAGAGTAAGTTGTGGCAGCGAGAGAAGGTATTTTCTCAGTCAAATAATGTTGGGGAGGAAGTTTCTGAAGATTGGTCTAAGTTTGGAACAATCGAGGGTTGGCGTAGGTTGCGTAACGCCACGCGTTCAGGAGTGCATAAAGCATTCGTGTGGCTCAGGAGAGGAGTCCAAGTTCATGAGTTGTTTTGAGGGAGTCGGTTCAGTTTTCAGGTCTCTTCAAATGGGACGTTCAAGTATAGGCGAGTGTATCGGCTGATAGGTGAGTACGCTGAGACGTCAGGAGTGGTTTTGGACCCTTGTTGGGAAGTTCAAATTTCAATGTTCGGTGCTCGATATTTATTGCTCTAGGGACTGCGGCCCCGAATAACTCATGTGTTTTTGTGGAGGTGTGAACTCTCATGTATGTTGATTAGGGATGTGAGTTTCCCAGATGCCGTTGGCTCGAAGGATGCGTCCCGAGAGTGCGAGCGGTATGTTTTCCTGATGGGCCACAGGATGCGTCATATTGGTGTCAAGTGTAGACTGAGTTAAGAACAATAATTACCAGTGGCGCGCGGGGAGTATTTGATTTGTTATGTGATTCGAAGATTATGCGTGGGCCTTCAGGAAAGTCAGTTGGGTCAGCCAAGTGTTCGGTAGGAGCAGAGTTGTGATGTCAAAGTATTAATGTCGGGTCAATATCATGGAAAATATTCCTAGTTTCCAGATGCTTGTACATGTATGTGTTGTTTACTCTAAGGAAATATTTTTCCTATATAGAGCCAGAGCTTGAGGGAGACGTCCTGAGTGGAGTGGCATCGGCATCGTTACCTCGAAAGAGACGTCTTGAGAGTGTGATGATGACGGTATAAGTTTGAGTAATCAATATCTGACCGTGGCATAAAATGAAACGGGATATGAACCTTTAAGATATTTCTTTTCGCTCGGTTCCGCTGACCTGGGATTAACAGATGCAGCGTCCTTGGTTGTACATGTTCTTGTTTGATTGTTGCGCAATCGATCGATCCAATTTTGGGTCTACAGTTAGTCGTGAATGTTCTTGTTTGATTGTTGTGCGATTAGTTGGGCAGACCTAGTCAGGATTAATAAACGTTACATTTGTATATTCTAAGTTAAGAGCCGGGCGTAATTTAGCTGTTAGAGTATATTTAGGTTTTTTTTATTGATGATATGGGTCGTGTTGGGTGGTTCTTACCCGAGATGTTTATAGGCATTTTAGAATTTATTACGGATGACTCATTATCTAGGGACGGTGGCTTCCGGAGTATGTATCGGGGACAGTAGTTTCCTGTATATATACTGAGAGACGGTGGTTCTCTCCAGGAGACGGTGGTTTTCCTGTGTGCTGATACTGGGACGGTGGTTTCCTTTATGCTACTGAGAGCCTATATTGGGACAGTGGTTTTGAATTTCTGGGTTTCTGGGTTTGAGTTTCTGGGTTTCGAAAGAGGAAAAGGAATCGAATCGACGAAAAGTTTCTGGGTTTGAGCCTAGGGTTTCTGGGTTTGAGTTTCTGGGTTTCGAAAGAGGAAAAGGAATCGAATCGACGAAAAGTTTTGAATTTCTTCCCTCCGTGAATTTCTCAGAGAAGAAATTGAGTGATTGAGAGAACGAGAGATGAATATTTGTGGGTTTAGAAGAGAAAAAGACAGAATGAAAATTAGGGTTTTGAGAGATGAAGACTCGAAGGGGTTTCTTCACTCTCTGAAACTCTCAGTGAAAGGAATGGACAGAGAGAGATTACAGAGGAATCAAACAGAGAAAAGATGATTTAGGGTTTGTTTCGAAGAATCGAAGAGATTTCTCGAAATCGTCTGTGTTTCGAGAGAAAATGAAAAAAATTTAGTTTTTCGACTAAATGAAATTGGGAATCAGATCTGGTTCCTAAATGTTGTCTATGAGTCAGGGAAGAGTCGCAAAAGAGTAGCAACATAATCAATTTTGGGGGAGAATTTTACCGCCTAAAGGCCCAAAAAGATTCTTAGCTGGCTCACAACAACAATCCAGTTGTTGTTAGATACGGCGTCTTATAGCCGTGGGTAACTAGTCAGAAATTAGTGACACTTTTGTGACTCTTTTGCGACTTTACAAACCTATACCCTAAACCATAAACATTTGGACCAAAATAAATGCACCATTTTTCTTCCCAAGCAACTTAAAATGTGTTTTATGATTATTTTCATAATTATATCCATCAATATAGTAGAAATGAAGTTTATAAATATCAATCTTAAAAATCATCAATTGTTAGACATAAGTTATATAGGTTTTAATGTTGTTGTAACATTTGAGATACACAACTTTTGGGATTTACATATATATACTTTTTTATTTCTACAATATATTCTTCATGGTTTATTAAGTTGTACATAGAATAATAATCAATATACACTTTGGTTATGGTATTTAATTTGGCAAAATCATAAAAGCAGTAGCGAATAAGTCACAATTTTGTGACGCTTTCGTTAAGGTGAAACCCTAAACCCTTAAGTGTGATAAATTAGTCACAAAAGAGTCACAAATATTTTAAATTTTGAAAAAAACGTTTGGGTGTTCGAACCCTTGTGAAACCGTTGAGCTGTTGTAAGAATTCAATGTTTTTCTGCATTTACTTATATATATGTACCCCAAATCAATTCGTGAAAAAGACCTACAACTTCACAAGAAGTGGGTTTCGAACTCTAGACCTTAGAATTAGCATATGTGTTGTTAACTATTGAGCTATTGTAGGATATATTTTTGAGATATCCTAGCAGATTATAATATATATGTATTGTAGTTATATATATATATATATATATATTTTTTTTTTGGTGAATATATATAGTAGTTATATTGCCAACTTAAAAATATAAATTTCCACAAAAACCAATTCAAATATATATATTACAAACTACAAATTCCAAAATCAATCCAAATTACAATTTAACACAAACATCTTACAAATATTTTACACATGATTAGGAAAAATCGTAAAAAAATAAATGTGGTATTTACCATTGAGCTATTGTTACTAACCATTATTGTTTACCATTGATTCATATATATTGGGGTGGGAGACTTGTTTTAAAAAACTTTATAATCAAAGGCTTGAATTTTATGACACTTAATGTAAATTCGCACAAATTCAAAATTCAACTATATTAAACTTTAATACAAGATCTTCCAAATATATTACACACATTATGAAGTTTACAAATTACAGATTTTATCCTCGTCTTCGGAACTTGGTAAATTGCATTGAACCTTTGTGACACTTTTGTCACTCACTTGTATGAGTCGCTAATTTGTGACTTAACAGTAGTAACTAAAGTGTCGCCAATTTGTGACTAATATAGTTGTCGCTATTACGTCGCAAATTTGTCACTCGTCTGCGACTCCCTCAAAACATTCGAAAAAACTGTCTCAAATCAGTAGCAAATTTGTTACTGATTAACGACTACTAGAATCAGTCACAAATTTGTGACTAATTTGAGACTACGTAAAAAAGAGTCACAAATGAGTCACAAATTAGTCCCAATCGAGTCGCAAATATTAGTGACTAACTTGTGACTCGGAAATTGGAGTCACTAATGACCTGTTTTCTTATAGTGAATTATGATGAGACAAAAGGAATGCAAAGAACTTTAAAAGCTAAATCTATATATTTTTGGGTTTTTATCTAATCCTAATTATCAAATTCAAATGATATGCAAATGTGAAATGCTAAATGACAAATGAAAAATTGAAAAGCAAGAAAGTTAAATGCCATAGACGAAAACAAGACCAAGTTAAATCGAAATAACAAGCAAATGCAAATACAAGACGAAATTGAAATCAATATAAGATAGGTATGGATCATGGGTTAAAGCAATTGATCAAGCTAATTATCCAATGGATATTAGTGGTAAGCTCTTATGAAGTTCAATCCTAGGGTAAATATCTCTAATATAAGACTAATCTACTCTCATGACACTAATCTCTTCTTAAATTTCTTAATTAGCATTAACTCTCGTTTAGCAATTAAATAATTTAAGAGCAATAATAACAAGTCCATAAACCCACAATTCACCTTAGACATCAACTCTCATTGGCTAAAGTTCAAATTGCTGATATGAAATTCTCCTAGACATTTTCCGAACACCTTGTAGGCGTGAAAAGACCAAGTTCTAAAAACTAAGAGATCAAGTTAATCCTAGCCTTAAACACATTTGATATGAAAGATTATCAAATATCTAAGCTTAATACACCATAAGCCAACTTCAAATCATCCTAATCTACTCAACCCATAATCCATAGATGAAACTACTCACACATAGCAATAAGAATCATCAAAGTAAATGCTAAAGAGAAATTAAATATGATTAGAAGATATGCAAAAGATGAAGAAACTTTAATAAACATGAAAGATTCAAACTTTTAAACATGAATCAAAACAAGATTCAAACTTTAGTAGGTTGTGAAATCAAAATCCTAATCTTAGAGAGAAACTTAGTCTATACACACTTGCCTAGAGTTTATCTTATGAGGATACAAGTATTTATAGAGAAAAATAAGTGTACCCGGATCAACCCGGGTCAAACCCCGGATTTTGTGCTGAAATGTGTCCTGACTAACCGTGTCGATTGGGATGGTTGGTCGGATGGTGACATTAGGTTTTCCCCTTTGTAGCTTGGTTCTTGAGCAAGACTCACAGACATATCTTCACTAAAAACGCCATATCTTTTGAATCAAAGCTCCAAATTACTTGAAACCACCTTCATTGGAAACCTAACTCAATTTCCTACCAGCCCACTAAATATGAGATTAAAATACTAAGGGAAGGCCTTCATTCGACATAATCTTCAAGACGCTTTTGTTGAGACTCCATCCCGACAGACCATATGGACCGACCTTGTCACCAGAAGTGGTCGGTCGGATGCTAGCAGAATGCTTTCTTTTTCTGAGTCTGAAAACGCTGCTCCGACCGACCGTGCGTCCAGAATTGGTCGGTCGGATGCTAGCAGAATGCATTCTTGCTTTCTTTCTCCGTCTTTTCTCGATGTTCTTCACCACTTGAACTGCCATAGCTCATAGACTCCATTAGGACCTGAAAATGCACAAAATATGCAATGCAATGCAAGAAAATACCTAATGAACCCTAAGACTCAACTAAATCTAAATGATGTCCAAAGGTGAAGAAAATACGCAAAACCTAAGCTAAATGCATGTGAAAAGCATGTAAAATACTAGCTAAAAAGGGGCCTAAATGCAGTCACATCAAACTCCCATGTACTTGCCGCTTTGCTCGTCCTCAAGCAAACAAAGAGAATAGAACTGGTGAAGAGGTTTGAAAGTGGAACTCAAAGCATAAAAGGGAAACATCAAAGCATTATAAGATCATCACCTATGATAATACATATGATCGACTTAAGATGAATCCTTACTCAATCAATCATTCCTCACCCATTGCAATTCCAATCTTTTGTCTCTAGACCCATAGTTAAGTATCTATGTACCATCATATCCACCAATCCTTTAACATTCAATTAGGTTGTCAACCATGATCTTACTCGAGAAATATCAAACATTCTCAATCGGCTTAGAGTTGAAGAATGGTTTCAAATGCAAAAGAGTGAAGGGTTAATGAAGTAAATTTTAGGTGACTTACTCTCAAAGAAGTAGTAATGCATACAATTAGGTATAAGCAAGGGAGAAATGGAGCAATTGATGCATACAAAGAATCACTTCCGTTCTACCAAAACTAGAAAGAGAATTTGAACCAATAATCTACCCATGGCCTCTCGCAAGTTTCTTCTTCCCTTGGAGTTTATCAACATGAACAAGCTTTCATTCTTTTCTTTTACTAACTCTTGGGGGTTTCATTTCTTTTCTATAGTCTCTTTTTCTTTCTCTTTCCATTCTCTTTGCTATTAATTTGAACTTTATCTAACATTTTTGGTTTTAGCTTAATGGAGAACTCTTAGACATTTTGTCTTTAAACACTTAAGAGTCTATCATTTTACTTTTATCTAACCTTTCCTTTTTTTTTCTTTTCTCTTTAAAGTCACTCACCAAACTCAACCAACCATGACATTCACAATAAACCTTCCTATGTGCTAGCCTAAAATTGAGACTAGCTTAACGGAAGTTCTTCCTTGTCATTCCCATCTGACAAGATTATACCCATGAATGCATTGTCAAGAAATAGGCCTCACACACGAAATAATGTTGGTTTCAATGAAAAGGCTTGGGTGAATGCAAGGTGGGGAACCTCATTCGAAAGATGAATCGAATCGGGATTGACCATTGAAACCGATAAATGGTTGTAAAATGGGAAGAAAATCGGTTTGAATTTATATATGGTGACAATGATCATGCATATCTATATCTCAAGAAAGAAATTAAAGTACATATTAGGTTCAATAAAATAGGATTGGTTTCAATTCAAGCACATATCAAGCATAACCATGAGTTTCGAGCGAAGAGATCAAGGTGAAATAATGAAAGCTTTTTCTTCAATTCATATAAGTAATTAAATGCATTATAACAAGGATCACCTTAAATGCTAAGCCAAGGATTCCTACTAGGCATATTCAATCATTGTTCCCATTAGATATGTACAATGCAACCTATATGAATACTCAAATATATGAAATGAAACTAAAGGATTTTTGAAAAAAATGAATTTTTTGGTGGTTTTTTCGGTTTTAAATTTATGCACAATGCTATGAATGATGCATGAGACTCAAGTATTCAAAAAAAAAAAAAAAAACAGCTAAAAGTGATCATTAGCAACTATCCTCCCCCGGACTTACTTTTAACCGTCTTGGTGAAAAAGCGAAACCAAAGGAAGAAGAAGAAAGAAAAATCATCTTAAAAATGCATGAAATAAGCACAAAAACTAAGTGGTATTTACAATGGAAGAGATCTAAAATCCTTTTGGGAAATGAAATGGAGAAAGTTGGGTTTAAAAATCTGATTTTTGGGCCCCGAACAGGTGACTTAATATTTGGACTAAACCGGTTTGGACCAAAGAAAACCGAGTCAACATATGAAAAAAGTCAACAAAACACTTACTTGCACTAGGAGGTGATGTAACAGTATTTAGACCTATTTTAGCTAGTATTTTATGCAGCTTTCACTTGCATTTAGGTTAGAATTCGCATATTTTCTTTGTTTTTCCGCATCATTTAGAATTAGTTGAGTCTTAGAGTCCATTAGGAGTTTTTTTGCATTGCATCGCTTTTTTGTGCATTTTCATGCATTATGGCGGTTCGTATGGTGAAAAATTATCGAGGAAAGACGAAGATACGGGGCAAGGAGTCGTTCTGCCAACTGCCGACCGACCACTTTTGGTGTAAAGGTCGGTCAGCAGAGTCGGTCGGAGAAGTAGTTTTGGAGAGGAGCTTTTGCCAGCATCCGACCGACCGTTTCATGTGTAGGGGTCGTTCCAGATGGTCGGTCAGGATGCAGTTTCGTCCAAAATCCGGGTTTTGCCCCAGTTTGTCCCGCGTTGACCCGGATACACTTTCCTTTTCTTATATATATGTCTCGAAGCACAATAAAACCCTAAGTTTCCTTCCCTGTAGAGTTGGGATAGATTTAAACTCTTTTTATGATGATTTGGAGATGATTTTCATGTTTATATTCCACTCTGTAGGAGGATTCTTCACCCTTCATCTTTATGTTTATGCATTTAGTTTTCTCTAGGATTTGTTCATCATCTTTTTTTTCATGGATTTGGATCTTTGTTTAAAGTTTGGATCTTTTTAATGTTATGGAAGTTTCTTAATTATTTCACATCTCTAATCATGCTTATCCCTTTGCTAGTTTTAGTTTTGATGATAAACATTCTTATGTACATGTGTTTCTCCTTGTTCTTCATCATGCTTAAGAAGTAGTCTTCTTGTTGAAAATAGCTAGGACTAAATTTGGGTTGTTTAATGGATGATTAATGATGATTATGCTTGGGTTGTTTACTATTTATGCTTTTCCATTGATTAAGGTATTCAAAATGCTAGATTTAGGAGTAGTTAACCTAAAACTTGATCATGGTCTTTTCACGCCCGGAAGGTCTTTGTGAAAATGTCTAGGAGAACTTTAATCTTGTTTATCGAGCCCTACCCGACGGAAGTTGATGTGTAGGTAAGATTTATAGACTTATATGAGCATGTTGAATGATTCTTCTTAATTTGATTAATTCTTTATGCATAAGTAAATGATGATTAGTTGATTAAGGAAGTGATTAGTACCACGAAAGTGGATTAGTCTAGATAAACCGGTCTCATGTCTTGGAAATTTTAGATTGAATAGCCTTGCGTCATTAATTACATGTTATCCACTCTTGATCCATGATTTCTACCCAAGATCCATGTTTTTATCCATTTGATTATCTTAGGTTAATTTAGTTGACTTTTGTTTGAGTTTTCTTAGTTGCATATCTTATCTTGCATTTCATTTGAGTATTGTTATGGTTTAGCTTCATTTTAGGTTGTTAGTTTCATTTAGTATTTGCTTTGTTCATTTTCACATCATTTACATTTCGTTTAGGTAGTTAGATCATTTCAAAACCCATAAAAATGATTGTTATAGATTAGTTTGTTTATCGCATATTTAGTGTTTGCAATCTTTAGTCCTTGTGGGATCGATCCTTAAATACTACCTCGGAGTACCATGCACTTGTGGTTTTATTTTAGGCTTTATAAATTATAAAGCTTCGATCGCCTAATTGGATCGTTTGCTCTCTAGTTTTGAATGGCATAATTAGCGCGCATCAGGAGAGACCACTTTGACTGACCATGCAGTCTCTTTTGCCCAGTCAAACCTTGCCAGAAGGTAAATGGCGTCTGGACCGACCACTTTGACCGACCATGCAGTTTCTTTTGCCCAGTCAAACCCTGGCAGAAGGTAAATTGCCTCATTTTTCTTCACACTTAGCTTATATTTCAACCACATTTCTTTCTTGAGATTCCTTAGCTTAAAAACAAATAAAATAAGCATAAAAGAGACTAAATGAAAGCCTACATACAAAGGATACCATGGAAATACCTCCCAAGAGCGCTTGTTTTACGTCGCTAAGCTTGACGGTTGAAAACGAATTAAGCGGTTTCGGGGTCAGACATGATGATTTCCACATCTTCCTCAATCGGTATGAACACATGGTAAGCCTTGCAACGTTGACCGTTAACCGTGAACTTTTCCTCGGAGTCGTTACTTAACACGATTTCTCCATAAGGTCTCACTTCTTCGATCGTGAAAGGACCCGACCATATCTCGCCTTAAGCATTCGGGGGAAAAACTTCAATCTCGAGTTGGAAAAAAATACTTGATCTCCCGATTTGAATTGTCTTTTCAAAATCTTCTTATCATGGAATGCCTTATTCTTGTCCTTATATATTCGCGAATTGTCGTAAGTATCTTGCCTTATCTCCTCTAACTCTTCAAGTTGAATCAACCTCTTCTCAGAAGCCGTCATAATATCAAAATTCATCGCCTTAGTTGCCCACAAAACTTTATATTCAAGCTCTACCGGAAGATGACACGATTTCTGATTGATGCGTTCTAAATAGGAATGCAAAAGATTTTTAAAATTTATAAACCCGAGTCTGCAAGTGCACAATTGACAATTCTAGTTGTAGGAGTCGTAGCTCGCACAATTGAGTTTGGAAGGATTGTCGAGGAAATGCGAGACTTCTGAGTAAAATCAAAGAGCAAAAAGTAGAGAAGACTGTCGCTGTAGCTATTAAGAGAGCTTTATTATTGATGTTGTGAAAAATTGCAGATCTCTTTTATGGGTGAATACAATGAGCTATATATAGCTAAATAATTCTAGCTCAAAATGCTAGATTTGGGCTTGGCGCATTAAGCCTTAAAAGAGCTTTTAGGCCCATAATTGAATTAAACCCATTTTAAATATGGATCTAATTCTATTATGAGCCTAATTATAAATTGGGCCCTTGTAAGCCTGTTTATGATTTCTTCTGGACTTTTGCAGAATCGTTCTTGTTGTTACATCAATCTCCTAGTGGTGAAATCCGACCCCTACAGTTAGCCCCCCAGCTTGGTAGTATCGAATTAGATGATGCCAAGGTATAAATTGTTGAGGTTTGAGATTGATGTGATGGACCATGAAGCAGTCAGGCGTTGATGTTTTTATCACCGATTTTCAGGAAGTTTCAGTTATTCCATGTTGAAACGATGCTATCCTGTTTTCCTGGACTTGCTTTCGTTGTTAAAAATGAGCTTAGCAGACTGATGAGACTGTCGGGCTTTGCTGTATTGGACTTTGAAGCCCGTTAGGAGATTTTTTGGAATTTTTCCTGAAAACCTAGGGATTTTAGGAAATCCACCAGTATAAATAGGCCTCCTTGGCAGCGTATTTTTTTGCCAAGTCGTTTTTTCCTAAAGAAAGAAGGTAAAATATCAAGATTTTTTTTTGTCTTGCAGCGAAATTAGGGTGTTGAAGATTTTTTTTTTCTTTTTGTGACTTCTTCTTCTTATCTTCCTCCGATCTGCGCTGCCGGAATCATCGCCGGAGATTTGTGGATCCGCCGTTGTTGCTCCGATCAAGCCTCCTCCGTCACACCACCGTCGCCGTAGCTACTCCATTCGTTGTACGCAGCCGCCGCGGGAGCTCGAATAGTCGCCAGAAGAGGAGCTTGGATCTGACGAGATCGTTGCTGCAGGAGCTCGCCACCACCGCAGGAGCTTTCGGAGCTTCTGGAGCTTCCGAAACTTCAAGCTGGAGCCCCGATTGGCTGCCGCAGGAGCATCACCGCCCAGATCTGCCGTCGACATTGCTTCGTTCTTCACCGGCGCAGGAGCTTTACGTCGTCACTACAGCAGGAGCCTCACGTCGTCACCGCCGCAGCAGCTTCTCGTCGTCACCGCCGTAGGTGCTCGATTTCGCCATTTGCGGCCGCAAGAGCTTCAACTCACCATCGTAGGAGGAGGAGCTCGCCACTGTCGTCTTCACCACCGAGATCTCCGACAGAGGAAGAGCTTGGCTCGTGGTGCGTTGGCTCGGTTGCATCGGCAGGAGGTCGGCGGTGCTGTCAGCGTCAGTTGGAGGTCTGGTGTGATGCGGTCAAAGTGGGTCAACGAGCGGTGTTGGTCAACAGAAGTCAAAATTGATTAGGTCAACATTCCGGTTCGGTTATCGTTTCGGTTTGGTCAACATTCTTGTTCGGTCAACATTCTAGTTTGGTCAACCAAAGTCAACAAGTCAACAACAGTCAACGAGTCAACTGGTCAATAGAAGTTCTCGGGTCAACTGGTTAACAAAAGTCAACAAAACAACATTCCTGGTTTTGATTTTGAATTTTGAGTTTTCACTCGGATTCCGGATTTTTATTGTAGCGAATGACGTAATTCGAAGAGAATGACCTCCTTGTTCGAGAATAGTCCTAGACTTAGATGAATCCTGAGAGATGTTTGCTGAGCCTTTGCTAAGCGGCAGGAGAAATGTTCCGAAGAGACGCGCTTGTTCTTCGTTCCAGAACGCATTTGTTGAATTCTTCACCAGAAATGTCGAGTAACGGGAGAAAAGTATTTACGCGTAAGAGGAGAACTGCCGATGTAAAGACTAACACTAGCGCGAGGGTGACGCAGCGAACCAGATCATCACCGTCAATCGTTACTTCCTTTGTCGCTGTACACAGCCGATCGAGCATGGAGATCATCATTGTCAATCCCTTGAGCTGGTACTACTGCAACTCTTGCGTCTAAGCCACGTCGTCGTGAGTTTGAGCAAAATGTCGATGTCACCACCAATTGCTGTCCTGAATTGTTGCCAAAGTGTCGTGAATATATTGGGAATCAGGTCACGAACGTTCACGAGGAGATAGTGCTCAGCGGTGTCTCACCTATCGAGGATCGTCTTCCCATGAACTAAGTTCCATCCTTGGAGAGGAACGATGAGGAAAGATGCTTATTCGAGCATGGCCCTTTACTGCTGGACGGTTCAAATTTTTTGACAAATTTTGCAGCATTTTTCATTTGTTTCGAGCTTGACGACTTATTTGTTTCTTGTAGTTCCTTTCCTCGCTTAACAAGATGGCCAATGATTACGAGGTATCTTTCCATTTGCAGACTCGTCCACTTAGTAATTTTCAAAGAGTTTGTGTTGAGTACAAGAAGCTAAAGCATGTCGCGGAGGATCGAGTTACTACCTTGAAGGCTGCTCGTTTGGACGCCGCGACCAAACTTTAAGATGTGACTGATCCTGCTTGCAAGAGAATTGATTCAGATTCGAGTTCTCCCAGTTCGTCCAATGACAGGGATTTTCAAATTCTGTTACCGAGGTTGTAGTCGAACAAGTTGCGGAGGCTGTTGACGGTGCTTGAGGAAAAAATGCCTTAAATGACTTTTTGGTTTTTGGTTTTATTTAGATTGGGTGGTGTTTACCCTTTCTGAACCTTGTTAAAGGCACTATGATGTACTACGCAATTTCCGTTATGTCGAACTTGTCTGTTATGGAAATGAACTCCTTTATTTGCAACCACCTTGATTTACAGAGGCATCATCAATAATTCTGCTTCAGCAGCAAATGTGACTTTTTGTGTTAAGACCAACGTTTCAGATAGTTGGATTGTTTAGTAAACATTGCGGTTTAGAGCTACGTTACTTTCAACATGTCTGCTCCAGCAGTGAATATTGTCTAGAGAAGTTACCAATGTTATGTTAGTTGGGTTTTAACATGAACATTTGGGTTTACATATGCGTTTTCCTCTAACGCATCCGCTCCTGTAATTAACATGTTATCGCGTAACGACCAACGATTCAGTGAGTTGGGTTTAGAGTGAACATTTGGGTTTACAGACATGTTCCCTAGAACACGTCCGCTCCTATAATGATCACTTTTAGCGATGCAACCAACGTTTCATCTGTTGGGTTTTGAAATGAACATTTGGGTTTACGCACACGTGTTTCTCTAACGCACACGCTCCTGTAATGAACATTATACATTTCTATAGCGTGCTATTTAATCTTACAAAGGATGTAATAGTGAGATCTGAAACTTGTGAAGTAGACCGTCACTATGGCCAGCAGCGAGGTTGGATGTCTGTATTTGTTAAGACTTAGATTTATCCACGGAGGATGTAAATGCAAATTGTTTTGAATGAAATCTGCTTTTGTTAAGACATAGATTTTACAATCGAAATTGTTTCAGAGAAGTTTGCTTGGTTTGATTTTTGTGAGAAAGTCAAGTAAAAGAGGTGGGAGTATACGAGTACACGTACCCCAATCCCCCCTTTTTTAAGGAGGGGGGCAGCTGAACCCATCCAAAGATGAGCTTCCTACGTACCCTTTGCAGGGATCAAGCCGCCTCGTAGTTCAAGTAAGTACTTTGAACGATCCGTTAAGGATATAAGTGATATGTCCGTTTAGGTAGGACTTTGAATAATCCGTTAAAGATCTAAGTGATATGTCTGTTTAGGTAGGACTTCAAATAATTCGTTAAGGATGTAAGTGATATGTCCATTTAGGTAGGACTTTGAATAATCCGTTAAGGATGTAAGAGATATGTCTGTTTAGGTAGAACTTTAAATAATCCGTTAAGGATGTAAGTTATATGTCTGTTCAGGTCAGACGTTAAGCGCATGTGTTAAGTAGCAAATTAGGAGAGTCGGTAACCGAGTTAGCAAAAGTAGTGATGATCTATTTGCGAGAGTAACAACAATTCGTTGGTGAGAGGAGCGAAGATGTGCTTGAGACAAGAGTGACGATCCGTTAACAAGAGGGGCGAAGATCTGCTTGAGACAGGAGCGATGATCCGTTTACGAGAGGAGCGAAGATCTGCTTGAGAAAGGAGCGTCATTTTACTTGGGAGAAGAGCAACAATTCATTTATGAGAGAAGTGACGATGCGTGTGAGAGAAGAGCGATAATTTTCTTGAGAGAGGAGCGTCATTTTTACTTAGCAGAAGAGCAACGATTCATTTGTGAGAGAAGCGACGATGCGTGTGAGAGAAGAGCAACATTTTGCTTTAGAGGAGAGCAACGATCCGTTTGCGAGAGGTAGTGACGATCCGCTTATGAGAAGAGCAACGACCTGTTTTAGAGAATAGTGTTCCTGCTTTGTGTTAGCGCTGCTTCATTCAACTCTACTCGCTATGATCTTAGCATGTGCATTCTTTGTAGTGTACTCGACCCTAGGTTTTTGCGCAATAGTCGCGATAGTTGCGGTGACGTTTGTCTGTTGGTTTATGCTGGTGCAATCAATGTTGCGTTGCTAGTCACTGATGGTGTTGTTTGCGTTATATTGCTGATCGCCGCTGATTCTGTGGAGTTGCGCTCATGGTCGCCACTGCTGTTGTCGATGTTGCGTTCATGGTCGATGCTGGTGCGATCCATGTTGCGCTGCTAGTTACCGCTGGTGCTCTCGACGTTGCGCAACTGGTCACCACTGGTCTGATCCATGTTGTGTTGCTGGTCACCGTTGTTGTTGTCAACGTTGCGTTCCTCGTCGCCGCTGTTGCGATCCATGTTGCGTTGTTGGTCACTGCTGGTGTTGCTTGCACGGTGATTTTCTTGAGTAAGAATGTCTTGCGAGTTCCCCTTAGCCGGCGCCAAATTGTAGGAGTCGTAACTCGCACAATTGAATTTGTAAGGGTTGTCGAGGAAATGCGAGACTTCTGAGTAAAATCAAAGTGCAAAAAGTAGAGAAGACTGTCGATGTAGCTGTTAAGAGAGAATAAGCTAAGAGAAAATATATTTGGTTTTGGGGTTTTTAATGAAACAAAGCAAAGCAATAAAATAAAGGGATATATAAATCAAAACACGCAAGATAAAAAAATCAAAAGAACTTATGCAACATAAACTACACCGGTTTTTAAAGAGATGAAGCTAGTGTTCTAGGACTAAAATCACTAAGGTAGATTCTTTCCATTGTCGTGGCCCCGAAACCTACAACTTCTACCCTAATAGACTCAACTTTTGATGGTTATTACAATGTGAAATTGTGCACTAAGATTGATATTCGAAAGTTCATTAAACTCCTTAACTAACCTTTCAAATTGTTAAGACGTCTAACCTATCAAATACTAGATCCGGTCGGAACAAAAGCTTTTGGAATCGGTACCAACCTAAATTCGGTCACTAGGTAGCTAATCTAGATCATGCCTTGAGTATCAATAAATATAGAGAATCAATCTAGAAACAAGCTCAATAAAGATGTAAAATATGCAACAAAAAAACTTTAAAAAAAACTTTATATCAAACATACAACTACTATAGATGTTATGAAACATGGAGAAACTAGAGTAGATGATAAAACAGTAGATTTGTAATAAATAAGGGCTCAGCATAGATGGATCTCTAAGAAAAAAGCTTGAGAAGAACATCATGGCCTTCATCGCTCTTTAACAAGACATAAGATGAAGAACTAAAGAGAATAACAAAAATACATGTTCATTATTGTTTTGTGGTTCCTAATGCGGCTTTCTTTCTCTCAAGAGGCTAAGAGCAAGTATATATAGATGTCTAATGAGGTTGTAGGTCGGCATAACTTCTAGGGTTTCACTTTGGGCGAAAACGTCTTTTTGTCGAAAACTCTCCAAAAGTGGCCACGGCACCGAACGGTGGCACCGGTCATGGTCTCGTCTCTGGGATCTGACTCAAGTGCCCCTCTTGTGCTTGTCTATGGTCCAGTGAGCCGGCCCATGGGTTGTATTGGTGTCTAAGCCCATTTTGCACTTGGTTCATCTTTAAGGCAGTTTGACATGTCTTCAGTAGATCTTGATTATCTTCCAAAACACAATTCCATTGGAAATATAGCTCAAAGGTCTATCTCCATATAAAATTTCATCACCATCCAAGTAGGTTTGATCCTCCGTCCGAGTTGATCTTTCCGACAGGTATCTTCTGTCCAACTTGGGAATTTGTGAAATCTTAAACTTTTAGAACTTGGATTGGCTCCTTTGACCTTGATAAGTTGTTTTAGTATAAGTCTACTCATTTTTCTCTTTTTTATGCCCTTTTTGATGACGTGACCTATATGACTCTTAAAAACCAAATATACGAGAAAACTACCTCTTTTGATAGAAAAACTTAGAAAATAGCTTAGAAAATTGATATGAATAGATAGTAAACGTGGTAAAATACGAGGTATATCACTGATATACCTCATATTTAACCTATTTTACTATCTATTTTAAAGTATTTTCTAAATTTTTTAATAAGATTTTACACCAAAGAGGTAGTTTTTCTTCGTATTTGTAGTTTTAGAGGCTTAACAGGGAAAATCATCAAAAAGAGCAAAAAGAGCTAAAAGAGGTGTATTCTCAGCTACATAAAGTTTATCAAGCTAAAGACTTAGTTTAAGCCAAAGGTTTATCAAGATATCGCATTTTACCAAGTTGGGGCAGAAGCAAAGATTTTGAAGTTTTGCTATAGACGGAAGATCAAATCAACTTGGACTTTAATGAAAATTGATAAAATTTCAAGGTATTTGAGTCATATTTCTAATGGAGTTAGAATTATCTTATTTGGAGCTGTGAGCGAGAAGATATACTCAATTTACTGAAAATATGTCAAGTTGCCTCGAAAATAAAGAAGGTGCAGAATGAAGTCAAACATTGGTGGACCTTAACGCCTATGTTAGTGACCATTATCAGCCCAATTTGAAGCCTTTTTAAAGCCCAGCACGAGACTTGGAGATGAGGTCGGTTGGAGTTATGAAGATTTGGCAATTTCGACCAAAAAGACGTTTTTGCGCAAAGTTAAACACTAGAAGACCCTAGCACTATAAATACTTGTTTTTAGCCTCTTGTTTAGGGTGTAAGAAAAATAATAAACAATTTTACCTATAGAGAACAGCAGCCACACCTCCTTTGTAGGAATTGATCATAGATCTTCTTTTAGGAGCTTTTGGTGGATGATCTCGCTTTGTACTTTGCTATAGAGAAAAATCTTCTTATCCCTACTCTTTTAAAAAAATTTATCATCAAGTTTTCATCTATCTCTTGCTGTTTTTCGTGCACCATGTCCGAGTAATCTACTTGTTAGGTTTTAGGTTTTCAATGAGTTTCATAATTCAATAATTGGTTGATGATTGTTTAGGGATAATTATTGAATCTTCATCTTTACTTGTACTTTATGCATAATTGCTTTACCGCGCATTTAGTAATTTGATCCTAGGTTAATATAAATTCCAAAAGCTTTTATATTGCCTTAACAAGTATTTGATGAGCCAAGCGTTTTAACAATCGAAAGTTTAGTTAAAGAGTTCGGTGAACAATATCATAACTTGAGCTTTTCTCGCATATTTTTACCTTTTAATAACCATCGAAAGTTGAGTCTATTAGGGTGATTAAATATAGTGGTTAGTGTCACGAAAGTGGAAAGACTATACATTCGTGTTATGATTTCTGGATGGTGCGGTATATCCTAAGGTCCATAGATTAAATCAATCACTATTGTTGCACGAATCTTTGCGATTTCTTAAGTCCTAACGCTTTTCTCTAATTGATTTTCAGTTTCTATTTAATACTTGCATCTGTGGTAATTCACAATCACCCAAACGACAAACATATTTTGTTCTAGCTTTATTTTGATCATTACAATTCGTAGTGTGGTTAACAAGTCCTCGTGGATTCGATCCCTTATCCATTGATATGCTAAATTTTCCCTAGAGTTACTCTCTAAAATTAAGAGATCGTGTGCAGTACTTAGGATATCAAATCCACAGGTAATCAATTAACACAATAGAATTAAATATTCGAATTAAGCTAAGAAGGATAATGGTAAATAAAGCAAGTAAATATAGAAAGCAGTGAAATCGGTTGTAAATCAATTAAAACAAAATCTAGGCGCATGAAAATCTCAGGTGAATCTGAATTATAGATTTAAACAGATAGATAGGAATTATTAAGCACAATTCTTGACCTTGAAACACTAATATAAAACCAATCAGCTTTCGCTGCAGAGATTATCTATGTCTAAATTCTAGAAAGCCAACTTTCGTTGTGAATCCTATCAATTCAAACAAGCATTAAAATCAAGTTCAATTGTTCACAAAACCCTAAACTAAATTTCTTTGCAGACATGAATTTCGCTCATCTAACACTAGTTCAGGCAATTAATCACACTTTCGTGTCTACCAATTAACCTAAAATTAGATTCTAGGTCTTGAAGCTAGAATAAGCATTAAACACAAATCCATACGAAGAACTGTAATGATTTTATCGTAACAATTTAATTCAACCTAACAATTCATCAAACACCTTTGAATAACCCTAAACCTAACAAGAAATCTACTCAGACATGACTAATGAAGGGAACATCATATAAAATACAGATATCTCTTAAGATTTAATAAAATAAAGCATAAGTCTAAACAATGGATGCGAAGACATATAAATAGAGTCTCAAAACCGTTATAGAACAATATTGTATACTTCTGGAAGTTTCGGGCAAAAACAGCAATCTTCGAAATTGTAAACTTTGGTTTGCACGATCGGGTGTCGATCGACACCAAGTCTAAACTCTGATTCTGACTTGAACATTTCGACGTCTTCTTCCGCAATGCTCCAAACAGCTCCATAATCTCACGTTCTGCTCCAAACGTCTGAATAACTGCAAAGACTCTAAAACATACGCAAAACACTGGAAAGACTCTAATAAAAGGACTTATATCATGGTAAAAAACCAGTAAAAACCATGATATATCAACTCCTTCAGACTTAGCTTTTTGCTTGTCCCTAAGCAAAACAGATGTAATCACTCTTTTTGGAATCCACATACCTGCAAAGTCAATCTGGTAGTACTTCGATGTGTCCTTAGAAGCTTAGCAATCCTCCAGATTGATTTCAAACCTCGTAGAGAAACTCAGACTTTCTGTTGCAAACCCCTTTCATTTATTTAGGTGCGGTCTCAACGAGGGAATATCGATCGCTAGATCTTCTAGATTTTTTCCCTTCCTTTAACACTTTCCTGCATTTCACCCCCCTCTCTTCCCTGCGTAACTGTTAATGCAATTAAGGATATCATAGAGATGCATGCCATTTCCTTCTCCTTATTTGGTTTTTCACCTTTTATTTTATTTTTCTGAATGCACTTTTCTGCTTGAACTACACTTTTTCATAGACTTTTTTTTTATTTCTTTGACATCTCTATGATTTCTCTAGATCATCACTCATAATTGTGGGAGCTGGATTCCTATAATTGAATTTGTCGGGTTCGCGGAAGAGCTGCAAAACTTCTAGTTAGAAAACAAGAACAATTGAGAAAAAAGAGCTTATTAGTTGTGTAGGTGTAAAAAGAGTACAAGGGTTTGTGCTAAGAATTTCTTGATCCCCTCTAATGGGGATGATACATCCCATCAGCAATTTGGTCTACCTGTGATTCGACTTAGCCCAATTATGTGGGATGTACTGAATTGGGCCTGTTAAGCTGAGATCCACTATCGTTACACCAGTTTGCTTCAGTATCACATGTGGTATTTGGGTCTTCTAACTGAATGATGGATCCTAGGCGTTCGCGGGTGTTCTCCCATATCCAGAGTTAGTCATTTTAGTATGTTGATCTTCAAGAGATGAGAATCAACCCCTACAGTTAGCCCTCTAGCTCGGAATTATTTGTAATTGTGAAGCCGAGATATTAGTCAGAGTCTGAGATCAGACAGATGAAATTTTTCTAACTGTCTTCTCGAGTTCAGAACTCGAGTGTTTTTTTTTTTAGATCGATCATATCCTCCAAGCCGTTTAGGTGTCATGAAAACCGTTGCAATGTGGCGCGGCTCGGGTATAAGTGTTTTCAAACATTGTATATGAATACAAATTTGTTTTTTTGAAGGTCTACTGTGAGAAGTACCGAGCTATCAACAGCGTTGCCGTTAATATATTTTTTGTTGCGATTTAATTCGGCCGAGCCATCGATCTGCAATTTTCATTGTTTGCCGATCTATAGCTTTTTATTTGTGATTTTAATGGCTCGGGCTTTATAAAGCAGAAGAAATGATTTGAGCCTTTAGTGGATTAAAAAAAAGATAGGGTTTTCGTGGTGCTCGAGGTGTATTTATGGCTTCCCTCTCTATATAAAGGAAGAAGAGTCAAGGGTTCCCCTCACAACTTCAACCTCAAAAAAGAACTCAAAAGGTATCTCTTCTTCTCCCTCTCTTTTCTCTCTCTTGTTTTTACTAGGTTTTTTTTTTTTGGTTATGCTGCCGCCGTTGGCTCCTACCGGCGAAATTTCTGATATGTGATTACAAAGTCTAGGGTTTGCTAGATTTTTGCGATCCAAGCCGCTAGTTACTCATTTGGTTAGTCGGTCCTTCCGATTTGCAACCGCAGCCATTCTTTGATGTTGATCGGCGAACCGTGAACCGATTGTTGGAAAAGTTGAATCTACGGCAATGTTGAAAGTTGACTTGAGAAAATATTTTGATTTGGTTAGATGGGACTTAATTCTTGGCACTCTAAAAGCTATAAACATCCCAGAGGAATTCATCAGGTGGATCGCTCAAGGCATTACTACTCCCTCTTTCACCATTTTATGTGAATGGAGTTGCAAGTAGTTATTTCAAAAGTACCACTTTCAAAGGGAAAATTATGAAATCTACCACATTCTCAAAACACTTGTTAAATCTACCGTATTTTGTCATCTAGTGAGTGTCAATTGACACAATTGCCCCTTGATCATCACCTATCTATTTGAATTTCGTCCACGGCCCCATATTTGTCCACCGATACTGTGTATAACCACCGTCGCCGTTTTTTGTCTTTAACCACCGTCGCTGTCGTGTCCACGGCCACCGTCACAGTCGTCGTCGTGTCCACCATCGTCGTCTTGTCCACGACCATCGTCTCTATCTCCGTCGTGGCCACCGTCGCCGCCATGTCCACCGTCCTCGTTTTGTCCACGGCCATCGTCATCGTCTTCGTCTTCGTCGTGGCCACCATCGCCGCCGATCTCTGTTTTGTGTACGACCATCGTTGTCGTTCATGTCCTTGCCGATGTCCACGGCCACCGTCACAGTCGTCATCGTGTTCACCGTCTCCGGCGTTGTTCATGTATTTTCCGTCGTGGTCACTATCACTGTCTCTGTTCGTCTCCGATATCGATTTTGTCTGTCGTCTCCGTCGTTGTCTATGTATGTCATCTCCGTCGTGGTCACTGCCATTTCCTCTGTTTGTCCACCGTCTCCGGCGTTGTTATTCATGTCCGTCGTCTTTACCACCATTTTTTCCGGTAGCAAAGAAAGAGAGAGATAGATGATGAAGAAGAAGTTTGGAGGATCATTGTGTCATTTTGCTATCCACTAAAATCCAAAATATGGTAGATTTAACAAGTGTTTTGAGAATGTGATAGATTTTGCAAAGAATTTGAAAAAAAGTGGTAGATTTCATAATTTTTCCTTTGATCTCTAATTTTGTACAATTAAGTAACATACCGGTTCTTGATAGGATCGCATAATGGGAGCAAAAAAGAGAGCGCCCTTGATATTATTATTCATAAACTGCGCCTTTGTCTTCCCCAATCCAACCCTTAAGGAAATGAAATGATCTCCACTCTTGCGAAATTGTAATTTAAATAATCAGCAGAAGCATGAAATGAAATGATCATACAAAATGTATTTTTGGAGAAAGTTTGTTTGCTTGAGATCCTTGGATGATTTATCTTGTTCTGGATTAAGCCGGAAGGGTATTAGTATATAGTACGAGTGTAACCGATAGATTAAAAATAGATTTCAAAAAAATAAAAAGTGACATTAAATATTCATACGAAAAGACCCATAAGGCCATAAGGAGTTTTAAGTGATCTATATAATCTCTATATTCTCTCTGCAAAATATTTGAACTTGGAACAACAAAGACAAGAACACAAGGATATTAGAGGACAAATGTTTTGAAGATTTCAGCATCAAGCATCTTCAGCACTCGGGGAGTTCTCGGGAGTCTTCAAAGGAACTGCTGCTGCTCCTACAACTGCGGGTTTACACTCTTTATGTTCTTCGATAACCACTCTGAACTGTTCCACCACCGTTGGGTCCTTGAATTTGAGTGCGAATGTAGAGAGACCGTTCTTGCCTTCACTTATACTATTCACACAAGCAAATGTTATTCCTTTCTTCTCCATGCTTGCCAGTTTCATTTCCGGGTAAAGACTTGCATTTAAGATCAACCTGTAGTTTCCTTTGGATCTCATTACTAATCTGGCTTTTCTGCTTTCAGACGTTGATATGTTTACCTTGAGTTCTCCTTTCCCACGCTCCTTCCATCCTCCATCGATATACTCAAACATTACTGAATCAGCTGTGAAAGCCACTTTCTCATTCTCTTCTCCTGTTTCCACAGAAACCTCTTCCCTTGATGGGAAGGCAGTAGCAGAACCTGCGCTCTTTGTGGTAATGGAAGAAGAACCAGATGTACCGAAAATGGAAGAGTTTCCATTGTTTGGCAGGCCAAAGCTAAAGGATGACTGTTCGGTCAGAGACGCAGACCCAGAGCCAGTTGAACCTTCCTGTGAAACCAAACCGAATGAGAATAAAGAAGCAGAAAAACCTGTACTTGCAAGTCCTGTGAACGCGTTTTTGCTGCTTGAATGCTGATGGAAAGAGCTCAACGCTCCACTATCTCCGTTCTTCTCTGTGTCTTCTTTTCCTTCCTTCTCAGTCTGCTCATCACCTAAATCCTTGTCAACACAGTCAGTCCCCTTACCAGTGTTGCTATTGTTGTTGTTTTCATCTTTAGCCTTTTCAGTCTCTTCCCCAGCGGCATCTTTGGTTTCTGTGGTTGCTTTTATCTCGTCCTCAATCTTGTTTCCAGCTCCACCATCCTCTCCAGTATTAACTGCTTCACTCTTGTCTTTCTCGCCACCAATAATTTCCCTATCAGATTTCTCATCATCCTTGGTCGTCTCTTGTTTTCCCTCAGATGGAGTAGAATTTGATGACCCAATCAGAGGTTTATTCGTCTCTGCAGTGGCTGTAGCAGGAGCAGGTGCAGTAGGGACCAAACGAATTCCAGCAAACGGATTGGATGCTGGTGGTGCCGCTGCTGCAGATGGATCTCTACGCTTAACTCTGACAATTCTTCTGCTTGCCAACACCTCCTCACTAGCAGTCTTGAAAGTACCAGTCTCAAGCGCAGAGGAGTCTTCTTCATCATCAAGACCAGGATTGTCACGAGAAATCTCCTTCAAAGAAGCTCTCTTTTTGGAAGGTTGCTGAGCAGTTTCTGAATCCCCCATTGCAACTTCGAGAGAATCTCAAAAAGATACAAGCAAGCTAGAGTTCCCTACAACACCAGCAAAACATTCCCAATAATGTAAGATCCAAATAACAAGAACCAATATTGGGCATAAGGAGGTCCTGAATTCATAATATCCAAAGCAATTCATAACACCTAACTCAGTGGGTCTACACGACTTCTTAGCCTTTTGTAAACAATCAGAGACCAGCCAAAATTCTAAATCTAATGGAAATTGATAAGTCACCAGAGCCCTGAACAAGAGGTGATAAGCAGAAGGGAGAAAGGATCCCTATTGTTAATGGAAAAAATCTAGAGGCAAGGGCAAGCAACACAGCTTATATACGAGCACACATCAAAACCCTAAATACGAAGAAAGCTCATTTCGTGTCGGAAATTTACAGAGAAAGGGGAAATCAGAAAAGCCACAAGAATCAGAGTCCGAAAACTAGGAGCTGATTCTTGACACGTATACGACGATAATCTAGTGGTTCGAGAAAAACCCTAAGAATCAGAGCCAGGGAGCCTTGAGAGCAGTTTAATAAAAGATAATCCAGCTTCGGAAGAAGAAAAGGAGACAAGCGACGAGAAAGCGAAGAATCGGAGACTTACCGAGAAGCAGAAGATGCAGCTGTAATAGAGAACCTATCGCCGGAGCGAAGAGAGATCGCCGAAGAGAGTGGTAAAAGGGGGAAAAGGAAGAAGAAAAAATCTTATTAATCTGGGAATTGGAAAGCGCCGTTTGAAAAAATAAAATGGTAACAAAGCTTGATTGGTACAGTCCTATCACTAGCAAACACAATGTTTCTTTGCGGTAGCGGTTCGTGGCGTTTGACAATAATTATGGAAAACGCTTTCTACCGCTCCAAATTGCGCAAAATCAAAAGCTGCTTTCTTCAAGCGTTTGAGGTTGCAAACGGTTGTGAGTGGTTGTGAATAAATTTATTTTTTAATAAACAATAAAATAAAATCTACTTAAAAATCAGAAATATATGATAAATTTTGAAATACGTAAATAATTTGACATTTTTAATTAATAACCTATTATAATTTTATATTTATAAAATCTTCACACCATAATTCTCAATAAATTACGATCACAAATATATATAAATTTAACAAAGTAAAATTTTAAAATGTAACATTAATCTACAAAAGAAACAATATCTCCATTAAATTCATAAATTTAATCCAAAATAATAATAATAATAATAATAATAATAATAATAATAATAATAATAATAATAATAATAATAATAAAAACAACGTTAGTATCATATACATGATTTTTCATCATTTAAATCTATTGAATTAATAATTTTTATATTTTATTGTAATAATATAATTTTTGATATTTTTTATAACTATTTAATGTCTTTATATTGTTAATTTATTATTTAACCGCTACTGCACCCGCTGTCTATAGAGTTATAAGAAATGATGATTTGTATTGATGTACAATGGGATACATATATACATAAGAAATCTTTACATGAAAGGGAACAATATATGTTAGCAGTAAATGAGAATAATATGATTGAGATAATTAAGCAGTGAATGAAAAATGATATGATTGAGATAACTGAATCAATCAAATCTTCCGTGACATATGTTGATATCACTACTATCAACCAGTCATAAATATCCCGCAAACGCACCAATTTTTAACCGCTGCACAAGTCGTTCAAATCGCTCAGAAACGCTTGAAACCGCAACCGCCCGCTTCTGCAAACTACCGCAACCGCAACCGCAACGCTGCGGCTACACCAGTCAGGCTATTAAATATGAGAAATGTACATTGTATGTGTTCTTTTCATAAATTGTAATAAATCGATCTAATGAGATTTAAAACTCTAGTAAAGGTTTTATTTTGATAATTAAAAAATGAAATTTTTTGTTAAATATCATTTTTTGTATTTCTAATTTTACATCAAAAAAGCTGTTATTAAACGATTTTATCATAGACAATTATTCGTAAGTTTTATAAAACCGTGATATTTGTTCCATGTTTGTGACATATTTTTCTACTTTTTAATTACAGCGAACGGCTCTACTTACGATATTTGAAAATCTCAGTAAATTTGTTTCTACTAATTGACATAATTTTTAATAAATCACATTATATGGGAATTGAACTTCAAACCTTATGATGTATAAGTGTTAATTTACTATTTGTCAACCATTAAATCAACAAGATTTCCACATATCATACTAAATTGAGATATTTGAATTTTTGTATCATATACATTTTAGATATAAAGTTTTAGGGTATACAAAACCAACCGAGTGCACATAAAACTTACAAAAACAAAGGGAGGGCTATTGGTTGATGGATTCTTAAAGAGTTTGAAATTTTTTGAAATACATTGTTATTGATTTATGGATTATGACATTCTTAATGAAATCCATTGTTATTGGTTTGATGAGTTTCAAATTTCATTCAAAATCCATTGTTATTGTTATTGGTAGATGGATTCAAATTCCATTCAAAATCCATTGTTATTGTTATTGGTAGTGATTTTATAAATCTATTGTTATTACTCATTAAACAAGATTTTGAGAATACCTCATAAAACTATTTGATTCTTAGAATTCTAATAACTAGATTTTTTAAATAACAAAACTCTCAACAATCTATCATATCTTTGGAATTTAAACATTCTAAAAGCCTTTGGATTTGTAAGAGAAAGAGAGGAGATGATGTTTTAATTTTTATGAAACAAAAGATCTACAAAACCCTTAAAATCTGAATTTTATGTTAATTTTGGTTTAAATTCGGTTTAAACTGGTTTAGAACTGATTTGTAAACTAGTTTGGGTTAAACAATTTGAACTAAAAATCTTACCCGGAACGGACCTACCGTGGCATGGTGCGTTGTGGGACGCGGAACAGATAAATCAGGACGTGGGACGCGGGTCGGCAATACGCGGGACGGACGGATCAGGACATGGGATGCGGAACGGGTCGCAAAACGCCTTGACACTAGACGGATCCACGTTCTGGTGTGTCTGTCCGGGGTCTGGGACATGTAAGACGCGGACAGGACGCTCTCAACGATCATAGACGCTGTAATGACCCGTATGCGGCCTAGGCCGAGGCCGGCCCAAGTCCCGCGGGACGGACAGACCAAACAAGGACTCTTTGGCAGAAGACCTAGTCTAAGCAGCTCCATGACTAAGCAGGGTGCTTGGTTATGCATCTCGGTGGCTAAGCTAAGATATCAAGATGCTACCTTAGGACAAGTAACATACGTTTCTTAGGGACGAAGAAACGTACGTTTCTTTGGGACAAAGTAACGTAGAGATTCCAAACTTGATATTTTTATGAAACTATAAAAGTTTGCGGAAGCACAACACAGCAGCTCAGAATTGAGCAGCTCGGGATTGACGTGCTCGAGATTGAGCAAGCACGACAAATCTGTGATAAACACGAGGTGTCGCGCATATGTGTGATGAGTCAACAGAAGCAGGACAAATCTAAAGCACGACAAATATCGTAAGCACGAGGTGTCACGCATATGTGAGATGAGTCAACGGAAGCACGACAAATCCGAAGCACGACAAATCCGTAAGCACGAGGTGTCGCGACATTAAGCGATGAGTCAATAGTGACTAAGCTACCTTTCTCCTAGCTTGCTACACCCTATATATAACCCATGGACGTTCTCCATCATCCCCATGTTCTAAAACACCAAAACCTCTCAAAAAATTACCTTAGAAAATCCGAACCTTTCCCGTGTTCATGATCCAAGACGTTGTCTTGTCCGAGTAGCTCGAGAATAGTGGATTTTCTAGCCGAAGCCCTGTTCATTTTGTGTGAGCATCGAGTCAAAGATCAAATAGTAGTCAGTTCTAGAGCTTTATCGAGAAATTTAGGAACCAACGTGGAAACGTTGGATCAATTCTGGGAGGAATCCCGAAGATCCGAAGAAATTTCTTAGCGAGTCCCGATCCAATCTAGGTAAGATTCGTGAGACTATTTCTTTAAAGTCTCCTTCAAAATCCCTAAGTATTGCCTTAGTAAACCTATGGTTCGTTTTGTATAGAAAGCAAGACTGAATCTAAGGCAAATCCGAGAGTAGAATGGTTATGCAGAATCTCATACTTTACCTTTATCAAGGTGAGTCTAAGTTATGTATGTTCGTGTGTTAGATGAGTAGAACACACGTTTGTTTATTGTTATGCTTATAGCCATAGAGGTTCGTGTCAAATAATTCACTAGAATTGCTAAGGGTTTTAACTAGTGAAAAGGGTAAAGAATGAACTAAGTGTTTGATTGGTATTGAGTGTTGCTTGGTTATTTATTCTTAATTGAGGTTCATGTAATTCATTCTTAAAATTGCTAAGTGTTGAGAATGAACCTAAACAAATTTGTTTACAAGTTTACATGCATAGATGATAATTAGTTAAATCATATAAACTTGTTATGTGCGCGGTATTTTATTCCCTTGATCTGTGGCTAGGCTAATTACTTGTGGAGTATTAGTTTAAGTGCACGAAGACACGGAGAGACGGGATTGCAGCCTAGGGCCGTGTACTGCATGACGATGCAGAATTCCCAATCTGGTTGCGTACCGGCGAGGTATAATCACATGAATTGTATAAGGATCCTAAGTCATAGGCCTTTGTGGTTATGGAGTGAAGATGCCTTGGTTACACGTGATGGGAATAGACAACGCGTAAGGCCTTAATGGAATTGAAAACATTAATGCATAATATAAATTGTTCACGTTTAATTATGCATTGCATTTGTGTGTTGAGTGTTGATTGTTATTTTGGGTTTCGGGATGGGATGATATATATTAATGACTGTTAGGGGAACCTAGACTCACTGGGCAAGTAGTGCTCATGACTCAATCTATTTTGCAGGTAACCCTTAGATCACTGGAAGCACGGAACGGAACATTAGTAAAATCAGTGGTAGATTTCCTTTCTTTTGTAAATCATTAATGTTTATTTTGTATGTAAACGTTTTGGAGTATCTGCAGACTTGCAAGCAAATATATTTTTGTAACAGTTTAAAAATCTAAGTTTAAATAAGTAAAAGATCGGTTTTAAATAACTCGGGTTTCATATGATATTTAGTCCTGTCCAGACGATCAACCTATCGTATATAGTTCGGGTTGGCAAGTCTTGGTTGTATTTGATAGGGACAAATGCTTAAGTATCTAGTATGGGGAACTTGGATGTGTTATGAGTACCTCTGATTGGGCGCTTAGGCATTCCTCAGTGGCGTCTCCGTTTAGATCCTGAACTGGGGTGTTACAAAAGTGGTATCAGATCTTTTGTTATACGATGCTCAAATAGGACTTGATTTTCAAATATTTTTCGAGTCAAAATTGTCGCAAAAGCAAGTAGGATAAACTGATCATGTTCGTGTGCTATGATAAATATAAGTGTAGTTAAGACTTATCAGATTGTTTGATGTAGATGTCTTTACAGTCTTCATATGAGTATTTGGGACAGTGCCCTGGTAATTCCCCACCCAAGCCGGATGATCCGGATACGTCATTAGATTCATATCCATCTGAGGGATCAAGTCATGGTGGATGGATATCCAATGACTCATCGGAATCTTTACCATTAGAGAGGCAGTCGTGGGGATACGAGTTTTGAAGGACCAAGTAGATCGGGATATGATGGTCAGCTATCATCACCACCATTATCACTACCACCACGGTCACCGTCCTGATTCCCATCGGTTACTTCCCGTAGGCGTAATCCAGAGTTGGACCAACCAGAAGAATCAGAATGCCATGGTCGGAAACGTCCTTATTGTTCTAATTTCGAAGAAGCAGGACCAAGTAGGACGAGACCCAAAGATGAGGTTACAGAGGAATGGTTGACAAGGGCGATTCTCAATATAGTAGAATGGTTAGAAAAACACCATAAGTAAAATCAACCAACGGAAGTACAAGCGGTTGAGTATATGCTAACGGTTATGTGAAAGCCTTTATAGGATGTTTATAGTCCCTAGATAAACCCGAACCCTCATGACCTTTTTAAAGGATTTCCTTTCAGGTAAATAAGGGTTCTAACTTAAACATCTTTTTGTGTGTGAGAATGATGTGTGAATATTGTGTGAAAGATGTGAGAATCTTTTGGTGTTGAATGTTTAATATATATATATATATATATATATATATATATATATATATATATATATAAGAAATTAAACAAAAAGAAAGAAACTTTACATTTCTAGGAAACATAACATGTTGGTGGTGTACCCACACATGTTTTATTTGACTAAGGATCAATAAATGGTTTTGTATCACCAAAAGTCACTTTGAAAGAAACAACTAGGAAACATTACGTTTTTCTGGTGTACCCACACATGTTTTGTTCGACTCAGGTGAAAGGTATAGTTTCGTATCACCTGATGTCACATTGAAATTTGAAGGAACTTTTATGGAAGTAAAAATTCTTATTCCTGTTAGAATACCTGGTAATAAAAATCTTCATGCTGAAAGTTGTTATATTATATGGGAGTGCCAATTGATATTGGAGACCATATTTTCATAGCAAAGTTGTATCATTAGAAGAGTATCAAGTGATTTTAGGAATGGACTGGCTATCGGCGTTATGGCACTTATCGACCGGATTTAAAGAAGAGTAACCTTTGAACGCAGTCAAAGAAGAGTAACCTTTGACCGCAGTTGACGAAGAGTAACAATTAAGTGATTTAGGAAACCATCTATATTGGAATGAAACCCAATACCAGAATATCCTTTAGCATAATTAGTGATATATAATTAGTGAACTTGAGCATAATTAGTGATATATAAGCAGAGCAGAAACTTGAGGAGTTTCCTATAATTTGTGGTTACGTTGATGTGTTCAAACCTTTGGAAGAGTTACCACCATCTTGTAACAATATGGTTATCGTTTTGTTGGGACCGGAAGTCCAATAGCTAAAAGTGCCATAGCAGATAGCCTTGTAGAATTAGTAGAGTGGAATGAAGAGTTATTAGAGTTGAAGAAGTGGTTAAATTTATTGGAGAAAGGATTCAGTCGACCAAGTGTCCACCATGGGGAGTTCCAGTGTTATTAGTCAAGAAGAAGAGTGGTAGTATATGTTGTGTGTTGAATATCAAGTGAGCGTCATAGAAGAATGATGAGCACTTAGAATAGTTGCAAAAAGCGAGTTGTTTTGAAGATTGATTTAGCATCAGGCTAATATTGGATTTATGTTGTTGAGACGGATGTCGTGAAGATCACATTTAGGACACGATATGACTATTACGAATTTATGGTCATGCCGTTTGACCTAAGCCATGCACTAGCTGCATTTTCGTGGATAGTAAACGAAGTCTTTTGAGATTACTTAGATGAGTTTGTCATCATTTTCAATGATGATATCCTTATCTATTCTAGAAACGCAAAGGACCATGAAGAACATTTAGGGAAAGTGTTGGAACGCATAGGAAAAGTGTTGGAACACTTAAGGAAAATGTTGGAACGCTTGAGGAGTCAAAATGTTTTGCTAAAGTTTGGCAAATATAGCTTTGGGAAATAGGAGATATGATTCGGGTATCGGAACAGAGAACTTCGGTTGACCCAAAAAAGATTGTTGAGATTCAAGATTTTGTTGTAACCAACCAACGATATAAAGATACGAAGATACTTAGGATCAGCTAGAGATACCAAAAATTCGTCAAATAATTTTTTTCCATGTTTATCTAAACCATTGACGAGCCTGAATGGAAATGGTGTAGTCATTGTGTTGGACGTTTCAATGGAGAAGGTGTTCCATCAGAAGGCTTTGACCCCAACACCGGTCCTAGCCGTAGTCAAACCAACTATTTACGGTATACACATATGCATGTAGAACGGTGATTAGGTTATATAATGATGTAAGGCAAGTGGGACATTGCTTATGCATCTAAGTAGTTGAGGAAAACATGAGGACGAGTATCCCGCGCATGATTTAGAAAAGGTTGGAGTAGTATTTGCCCTAAGATATAGTGATCTTATTCCATGTAGAATTAATACAAGTGAAGACCGATCGTAAGAGCTGATGAATTTTTATTCACCAACATGTTCTTAACCTACGCCACAGAAGGTGGATGGAATTGTTGAAGAGAGTAATTTCCATATCACTTACCCCCGGGGAAAAGCAAGTGTAGTTGGAGATACCTTAAGCCGTCATACATCATATGTTGATGTTGAGAAAGATTTGGTAAGTCGAGCCGCATAATTCAAGACGATTAGCTTAAGAACCATATATGAAGAGAGTTGTGAAACGTTAAGTATATAGGCAGCAAATCAAAACGGGTTTACCGCAACGCATCTAGTATGAGTAAAGAGAAGGTGAAAATCTTTAGAAGATTATTGAAGGACGAAACAACCCAGGAGATCCGGATGCAAATAAATACCATTTGGCCAGAGATGGTATCTTGCTTTAAAATAAAGGATTACCGTGCCTAAAGGATATGGCTTACAGTAAGAAATCGTGAGGACGATACACCATTCTCGAATAAGTAATCATCCAGAGAATACTATGATGAACTGAGACAATTACCAGTATTACCATTGGCCCAGTAGGAAGCGATCAGTGAGAAGTGAGTGGCGCAGTGTCAGATTTGTAAGCAGATTAAGATGGAGCATCAAGTACCATTCGGATTATTATAGAGTTTATTAATTTTAGAATGGAAATGGGATGTGGTTGTAATGGATTTGGTAATAGGATTTACCAAGAGCATTAGGATGGGGAGACAACACGGTTTGGGTAATTGTGAAGAGAACATGGTTTGGGTAATCGTGGATTGTTTAACCAAGAGATATTGGTTAAGTTTCACTTAGGTGAAATTGTCAAACTTCATGGAGATCTAGTCTGTATTTTTATCTAACTGTGATCCCAAATTCACAGGTAGATTTTTGACGAGCTTTTCTAGAAAACCCTTGGAAAGGTTTTCTGCATAAGTAGTGCATTTCATAAAGAGTCAGATGAGTAGAGAAAGCGAACTTAGGACGATAGAGGATCTACTTCAGATATATTTGTTTGATTTGGCTAAGACTTGGGAAGTCTTTTTGCCTTTCGTAGAAATCACATACAACAATAGCTACCATGCTAGTATTTGTATGTCACCTTATGAAGTGTTATACGAGCGTCCTTGTCGGACACCCATTTGTTGGACTGGAGTAGGAGAAAGACATGAGTTTTTGTTAGAATTTTGAAAGAGACTACAGATAGAATTAGCCTTGTTCGGGCTAATATGAAGAAGATATAAGCCGATCGACAGAGGAGAATTGTTGTTTTTGATTTAGATGATTGATTTGGGTTAAAGGCCAGATCAGAGAAAGGAAAGCCAAATCAGAGAAATTGAGTATGGATAAAAGCCGATCGATGTAGAATTGATAAACCAAGTAAGTTGACTTTATCGTAGGAGGTCCTTACGGTAGTATCGAAAAAATAGGAGAAGTAGATAGATCTTTCATCGAGTGTGGGATTACATGATGGCTTTCATGTAACCATGTTGGGTAAATAGTTTGTGGCCCGGATGAGCCACCATCAGAACGGATACCAGATCCGCAAACAGAACCTAGACCTTCTTCCCCAAAACCCTTTTGGATCGGTGAGACACGATCTAGATTTTTGAAAGGATGAGAGATTTTCCAGAATGGAGTTATTAGAAGAAGAACAGTAGTGATGATGTTACTTGGGAAGAGGAAACAATATTTAGAAAACATCACCCGGAGATGTTCACCGAACCTAGAAACCATGAAGTCGGACTGTCATATAGATGAGAATTCGGGTCGAATTCTAATAAGAAGGGAAGAATGTAATGACCCGTATGCGGCCTAGGCAGAGGCCGGCCCTAGTCTCGCTGAACGGACGGACCAAACAAGGAATGTTTGGCCGTAAACCTAGTCTAAGCAGCTCCATGACTAAGCAGGGTGCTTGGTTATGCATCTCGGTGGCTAAGCTAAGATATCATGACGTTACTTTAGGACGAAGTAACGTACATTTCTTAGGGGCAAAGTAACGTACGTTTCTTAAGGACGAAGTAACATAAGTTTCTTTGGGACGAAGTAACGTAGAGATTCCAAACTTGATATTTTTATGAAAATATAAAAGTTTGCGGAAGCACGACACAACAGCTCATGATTGAGCAACTCGGGATTGACATGCTCGGGATTGAGCAAACACGACAAATCCGTGATAAACACGAGGTGTCGTGCATATGTGTGATGAGTCAACGGAAGCACGACAAATCTGAAGCACGACAAATCTCGTAAGCATGAGGTGTCGCGCATATGTAAGATGAGTCAATGGAAGCACGACAAATCCGAAGCATGACAAATCCGTAAGCACGAGGTATCGCGACATTAAGCAATGAGTCAATAGTCACTAAGCTACCTTTCTCCTAGCTTGCTACACCCTATATATAACCCATGGCTGTTCTCCATCATCCCCATGTTCTAAAACACCAAAACCTCTCTAAAAATTACCTTAGAAAATCCAAACCTTTCCCGTGTTCATGATCCAAGACGTTGTCTTGTTCGAGTAGCTCGAGAATAGTGGATTTTCTACCCGAAGCTCTGTTTATTTTGTGTGAGCATCGAGTTAAAGATCATCAGAACCGCGAGTGCCTTTCGCCAAAGCCGTTAACCAGTGAGCGGAGTCAGTTCTAGAGCTTTATCGAGAAATTTAGGAACCAATGTGGAAACGTTGGATCAATTCCAGGAGGAATCCTGAAGATCCGAAGAAATTTCTTAGCGAGTCCCGATCTGATCTAGGTAAGATTCGTGAGACTATTTCTTCAAGTCTCCATCAAAATCCCTAAGTATTGCCTTTGTAAACCTATGGTTCGTTTTGTATAGAAAGCAAGACTGAATCTAAGGCAAATCCGAGAGTATAACGGTTGTGCATAATCGCATACTTTACCTTTATCAAGGTGAGTCTAAGTTATGTATGTTTGGTGTTAGATGAGTAGAACACACGTTTGTTTATTGTTATGCTTATAGCCGTAGAGGTTCGTGTCAAAGAATTCACTAGAATTGCTAAGGGTTTTAACTAGTGAAAAGGGTAAAGAATAAACTAAATGTTTGATTGGTATTGAGTGTTGCTTGGTTATTTATTCTGAATTGAGGTTCATGTAATTCATTCATAAAATTGCTAAGTGTTGAGAATGAACCTAAACAAATTTGTTTACAAGTTTACATGCATAGATGATAATTGGTTAAATCATATAAACTTGTATGTGCGCGGTATATTATTACCTTGATCCGTGGCTTGGCTAATTACTTGTGGAGTATTAGTTTAAGTGCACGAAGACACGGAGAGACGGGATTGCAGCCTACGGCCGTGTACTGCATGGCGATGCAGAATTCCCAAAGTGGTTGCGTACCGGCGAGGTATGATCACATGAATTGTTTAATGATCCCAAGTCATAGGCCTTTGTGGTTATGGACTTAAGATGCCTTGGTTACACGTGATGGGAATAGACAACGCGTAAGGCCTTAATGGAATTGAAAACATTAATGCATAATATAAATTGTTCACGTTTAATTATGCATTGCATTTGTGTGTTGAGTGTTGATTGTTATTTTGGGTTTCGGGATGGGATGATATATATTAATGACTGTTAGGGGAACCTAGACTCACTGGGCAAGTAGTGCTCACGACTCAATCTATTTTGCAGGTAACCCTTAGATCACTGGAAGCACGGAACGAAACATTAGTAAAATCGAGGTAGATTTCCTTTCTTTTGTAAATCATTAATGTTTATTTTGTATGTAAACGTTTTGGAGTATCTGCAGACTTGCAAGCAAATATATTTTTGTAATAGTTTAAAAATCTAAGTTTAAATAAGTAAAAGAGCGATGAGTCAATAGTGACTAAGCTACCTTTCTCCTAGCTTGCTACACCCTATATATAACCCATGGACGTTCTCCATCATCCCCATGTTCTAAAACACCAAAACCTCTCAAAAAATTACCTTAGAAAATCCGAACCTTTCCCGTGTTCATGATCCAAGACGTTGTCTTGTCCGAGTAGCTCGAGAATAGTGGATTTTCTAGCCGAAGCCCTGTTCATTTTGTGTGAGCATCGAGTCAAAGATCAAATAGTAGTTAGTTCTAGAGCTTTATCGAGAAATTTAGGAACCAACGTGGAAACGTTGGATCAATTCTGGGAGGAATCCCGAAGATCCGAAGAAATTTCTTAGCGAGTCCCGATTCAATCTAGGTAAGATTCGTGAGACTATTTCTTTAAAGTCTCCTTCAAAATCCCTAAGTATTGCCTTAGTAAACCTATGGTTCGTTTTGTATAGAAAGCAAGACTGAATCTAAGGCAAATCTGAGAGTAGAATGGTTATGCAGAATCTCATACTTTACCTTTATCAAGGTGAGTCTAAGTTATGTATGTTCGTGTGTTAGATGAGTAGAACACACGTTTGTTTATTGTCATGCTTATAGCCATAGAGGTTCGTGTCAAATAATTCACTAGAATTGCTAAGGGTTTTAACTAGTGAAAAGGGTAAAGAATGAACTAAGTGTTTGATTGGTATTGAGTGTTGCTTGGTTATTTATTCTTAATTGAGGTTCATGTAATTCATTCTTAAAATTGCTAAGTGTTGAGAATGAACCTAAACAAATTTGTTTACAAGTTTACATGCATAGATGATAATTGGTTAAATCATATAAACTTGTTATGTGCGCGGTATTTTATTCCCTTGATCTGTGGCTTGGATAATTACTTGTGGAGTATTAGTTTAAGTGCACGAAGACACGGAGAGACGGGATTGCAGCCTAGGGCCGTGTACTGCATGACGATGCAGAATTCCCAATCTGGTTGCGTACCGGCGAGGTATAATCACATGAATTGTATAAGGATCCTAAGTCATAGGCCTTTGTGGTTATGGAGTGAAGATGCCTTGGTTACACGTGATGGGAATAGACAACGCGTAAGGCCTTAATGGAATTGAAAACATTAATGCATAATATAAATTGTTCACGTTTAATTATGCATTGCATTTGTGTGTTGAGTGTTGATTGTTATTTTGGGTTTCGGGATGGGATGATATATATTAATGACTGTTAGGGGAACCTAGACTCACTGGGCAAGTAGTGCTCATGACTCAATCTATTTTGCAGGTAACCCTTAGATCACTGGAAGCACGGAACGGAACATTAGTAAAATCAGTGGTAGATTTCCTTTCTTTTGTAAATCATTAATGTTTATTTTGTATGTAAACGTTTTGGAGTATCTGCAGACTTGCAAGCAAATATATTTTTGTAACAGTTTAAAAATCTAAGTTTAAATAAGTAAAAGATCGGTTTTAAATAACTCGGGTTTCATATGATATTTAGTCCTGTCCAGACGATCAACCTATCGTATATAGTTCGGGTTGGCAAGCCTTGGGTTGTATTTGATAGGGACAAATGCTTAAGTATCTAGTCTGGGGAACTTGGATGTGTTATGAGTACCTCTGATTGGGCGCTTAGGCATTCCTCAGTGGCGTCTCCGTTTAGATCCTGAACTGGGGTGTTACAAAGTGGTATCAGAGCTTTAGTTATACGATGCTCAAATAGGACTTGGTTTTCAAATATTTATCGAGTCAAAATTATCGCAAAAGCAAGTAGGATAAACTGATCATGTTCGTGTGCTATGATAAATATAAGTGTAGTTAAGACTTATCAGATTGTTTGATGTAGATGTCTTCACAATCTTCATATGAGTTTTTGGAACAATGCCCTGGTAATTCCTCACCCAAGCCGGATGATTCGGATACATCATTAGATTCAGATCTATCCGAGGGATTAAGTCATGGTGGATGGATATCCAGTGACTCATCGGAATCTTTACCATTAGATAGGCAGCATCGTGAGGATACGAGTTTTGAAGGACTAAGTAGATCGGGATATGATGGTCAGCTATCATCACCACCATTATCACGACCACCACGGTCACCGTCCTGATTCCCATCGGTTACTTCCCGTAGGCGTAATCCAGAGTTGGACCAACCAGAAGAATCAGAATGCCATGATCGGAAACGTCCTCATTGTTCTAATTCCGAAGAAGCAGGACCAAGTAGGACGAGACCCGAAGATGAGGTTACGGAGGAACGGTTGACAAGGGCGATTCTCAATATAGTAGAATGGCTAGAAAAACACCATAAGTAAAATCAACCAACGGAAGTACAAGCGGTTGAGTATATGCTAACAGTTAAGTAAAAGCCGTTATAGGGTGTTTATAGTCCCTAGATAAACCCGAACTCTCATGACCTTTTTAAAGGATTTCTTTCAGGTAAATAAGGGTTCTAACTTAAACATCTTTTTGTGTGTGAGAATGATGTTTGAATATTGTGTGAAAGATGTGAGAATGTTTTGGTGTTGAATGTTTAATATATATATATAAGAAATTAAGCAAAAAGAAAGAAACTTTACATTTCTAGGAAACATAACATGTTGGTGGTGTACCCACACATGTTTTGTTTGATTAAGGATCAATAAATGGTTTTGTATCACCAAAAGTCACTTTGAAAGAAACAACTAGGAAACATTACGTGTTTGTGGTGTACCCACACACGTTTTGTTCGACTCAGGTGAAAGGTATAGTTTCATATCACCTGATGTCACATTGAAATTTGAAGGAACTTTTATGGAAGTAAAAATTCTTATTCCTGTTAGAATACCCGGTAATAAAAACCTTCATGCTGATAGTTGTTATATTATATGGGAGTGCCAATTGATATTGGAGACCATATTTTCATTGCAAAGTTGTATCATTAGAAGAGTATCAAGTGATTTTAGGAATGGACTAGCTATCGGCGTTATGGCACTTATCGACTGGAGTTGAAGAAGAGTAACCTCTGAACGCAGTCAAAGAAGAGTAACCTTTGACCGCAGTTGAGGAAGAGTAATAATTAAGAGATTTAGGAAACCATCTATATTGGAATGAAACCCAATACCAGAATATCCTTTAGAACGACCTTTGGAGAAAGTGCTCTTATGGAAGGTTAAGTTACCATGTGACCTTGAGCATAGTTAGTGATATATAAGCAGAGTTGAAACTCGAGGATTTTCCTGTAATTTGTGGTTACGTTGATGTGTTCAAACTTTTGGAAGGGTTACCACCATCTTGTAACAATATGGTTATCGTTTTCTTGGGACCGGAAGTCCAATAGCTAAAGGTGCCATAGCAGATAGCCCTGCAGAATTAGTAGAGTAGAATGCAGAGTTAGTAGAGTTGAAGAAGTGGTTAGATTTATTGGAGAAAGGATTCAGTCGACCAAGTGTCCACCATGGGGAGTTCCAGTGTTATTAGTCAAGAAGAAGAATGGTAGTATATGTTGTGTGTTGAATATAAAGTGAGCATCATAGAAGAATGATGAGCAGTTAGAATAGTTGCAAGAAGCAAGTTGGTTTTTGAAGATTGATTTAGCATCAGGCTAATATCGGATTTATGTTGTTGAGACAGATGTCGTGAAGATCACATTTAGGACACGATATGACTATTACGAATTTATGGTCATGCCTTTTGACCTAACCCATGCACTAGCTGCATTTTCGTGGATAGTAAACGAAGTCTTTTGAGATTACTTAGATGAGTTTGTCATCGTTTTCAATGATGATATCCTTATCTATTCTAGAAACGCAAAGGACCATGAAGAACATTTAGGGAAAGTGTTGGAACGCATAGGAAAAGTGTTGGAACACTTAAGGAAAATGTTGGAACGCTTGAGGAGTCAAAATGTTTTGCTAAAGTTTGGCAAATATAGTTTTGGGAAATAGGAGATATGATTCGGGTATCGGAACAGAGAACTTCGGTTGACCCAAAAAAGATTGTTGAGATTCAAGATTTTGTTGTAACCAACCAACGACATAAAGATACGGAGATACTTAGGATCAACTAGAGATACCAAAAATTCGTCAAATAATTTTTTTCCATGTATATCTAAACCATTGACGAGCCTGAATGGAAATGGTGTAGTCTTTGTGTTGGACGTTTAAATGGAGAAGGTGTTCCATCAAAAGGCTTTGACCCCAGCACCGGTCCTAGCCGTAGTCAAACCAACTATTTACGGTATACACCAATGCATGTAGAACGGTGATTAGGTTATATATTGATGTAAGGCAAGTGAGACATTGCTTATGCATCTAAGTAGTTGAGGAAAACATGAGGACAAGTATTCCGCGCATGATTTAGAAAAGGTTGGAGTAGTATTTGCCCTAAGATATAGTGATCTTATTTCATGAAGAATTAATACAAGTGAAGACGGATCGTAAGAGCTGATGAATTTTTATTCACCAACATGTTCTTAACCTAAGACACAGAAGGTGGATGGAATTGTAGAAGATAGTAATTTACTGATCACTTACCCCCGGGAAAAAGCAAGTGTAGTTGGAGATACCTTAAGCCGCCATACAACACATGTTGATGTTGGGAAAGATTTGGTAAGCCGAGCCGCATAATTCAAGACGATTAGCTTTGGAACCATAGATGAAGAGAGATGTGAACCGTTGGGTTTACAAGCAGCAAATCAAAACGGGTTTACCGCAACGCATCTAGTATGAGTAAAGAGAAGGTGAAAATCTTGAGAAGATTATTGAAGGACGAAACAACCCAGGAGTTCCAGATGCAAATAAATACCATATGGCCACAGATGGTATCTTGCTTTAAAATAAAGGATTATTGTGCCTAAAGGATATGGCTTACAGTAAGAAATCGTGAGGACGATACACCATTCTCGAATAAGTAATCATCCAGAGAATACTATGATGAATTGAGACAATCACCAGTATAACCATTGGCCCAGTAGGAAGCGATCAGGGAGAAGTGAGTGGCGCAGTGTCAAATTTGTGAGCAGATTAAGATGGAGCATCAAGTACCAGTCGGATTATTATAGAGTTTATTAATTTTAGAATGGAAATGGGATGTGGTTGTAATGGATTTGGTAATAGGATTTACCAAGAGCATTTGGATGGGGAGAGAACATGGTTTGGGTAATTGTGAAGAGAACATGGTTTGGGTAATTGTGAAGAGAACACGGTTTGGGTAATCATGGATTGTTTAACCAAGAGATATTGGTTAAGTTTGACTTAGGTGAAATTGTCAAACTTCATGGAGATCTAGTCTATATTTTTATCTAACTGTGATCCCAAATTCACAGGTAGATTTTTGACGAGCTTTTCTAGAAAACCCTTGGAACGGTTTTGTGCATGAGTAGTGCTTTTCATAAAGAGTCAGATGAGTAGAGAAAGCAAACTTAGGACGATGGAGGATCTACTTCAGATATGTTTGTTAGATTAGGCTAAGACTTGGGAAGTCTTTTTGCCTTTAGTTGAATTCACATACAACAATAGCTCACATGCTAGTATTTGTAAGTCATCTTATAAAATGTTATACGAGCGTCCTTGTCGGACACCCATTTGTTGGACTGGAGTAGGAGAAAGACATGAGTTTTTGTTAGAATTTTGAAAGAGACTACAGATAGAATTAGCCTTGTTCGGGCTAATATGAAGAAGATATAAGTCGATCGACAGAGGAGAATAGTTGTTTTTGATTTAGATGATTGATTTGGGTTAAAGGCCAGATCAGAGAAAGGAAAGCCAAATCAGAGAAATTGAGTATGGATAAAAGCCGATCGATGTAGAATTGATAAACCAAGTAAGTTGACTTTATCGTAGGAGGTCCTTACGGTAGTATCGAAAAAATAGGAGAAGTAGATAGATCTTTCATCGAGTGTGGGATTACATGATGGCTTTCATGTAACCATGTTGGGTAAATAGTTTGTGGCCCGGATGAGCCACCATCAGAACGGATACCAGATCCGCAAACAGAACCTAGACCTTCTTCCCCAAAACCCTTTTGGATCGGTGAGACACGATCTAGATATTAGAAGAAGAACAGTAGTGATGATGTTACTTGGGAAGAGGAAACAATATTTAGAAAACATCACCCGGAGATGTTCACCGAACCTAGAAACCATGAAGTCGGACCGTAAGCGGCCTAGGCAGAGGCCGGCCCAAGTCTCGTGGGACGGACGGACCAAACAAGGACTAATTGGCCGTAAACCTAGTCTAAGAAGCTCCATGACTAAGTAGGGTGCTTGGTTATACATCTCGGTGGCTAAGCTAAGATATCATGACGTTACCTTAGGACGAAGTAACGTACGTTTCTTAGGGGCGAAGTAACGTACGTTTCTTAAGGACGAAGTAACGTACGTTTCTTTGGGACAAATTAACGTAGAGATTTCAAACTTGATATTTTTATGAAAATATTAAAGTTTGCGGAAGCACGACACAGTAGCTCATGATTGAGCAGCTCGGGATTGACGTGCTCAGGATTGAGCAAGCACGATAAATCCGTGATAAACACGAGATATCGCGCATATGTGTGATGTGTCAACGGAAGCACTACAAATCCGAAGCACGACAAATCTCGTAAGCACGAGGTATCGCGTATATGTGAGATGAGTCAATGGAAGCACGACAAATCCGAAGCACGACAAATCTGTAAACACGAGGTGTCGCGACACTAAGCGATGAGTCAATAATGACTAAGCTACCTTTCTCCTAGCTTGCTACACCCTATATATAACCCATGGATGTTCTCCATCATCCCCATGTTCTAAAACACAAAAACCTTTCTAAAAATTACCTTAGAAAATCCGAACCTTTCCCGTGTTCATAATCCAAGACGTTGTCTTATCCGAGTAGCTCGAGAATAGTCGATTTTCTTGCCGAAGCTATGTTCATTTTGTGTGACCATCGAGTCAAAGATCATCAGAACTGTGAGTGCCTTTCGCCAGAGCCGTTAGCCAACTAGCGTAGTCAGTTCTAAAGCGTTATCGAGAAATTTAGGAACCAACGTGGAAACGTTGGATCAATTCCGGGAGGAATCCTGAAGATCCAAAGAAATTTCTTAGCGAGTCCCGATCTAATCTAGGTAAGATTCTTGAGACTATTTCTTTAAAGTATCCATTAAAATCCCTACGTATTACCTTAGTAAACCTATGGTTCGTTTTGTATAGAAAGCAAGACTGAATCTAAGGTAAATCCGAGAGTAGAACGGATGTGCAGAATCGCATACTTTACCTTTATCAAGGTGAATCTAAGTTATGTATGTTCGTGTGTTAGATGAGTGGAACACACGTTTGTTTATTGTTATGCTTATAGCCGTAGAGGTTCGTGTCAAAGAATTCACTAGAATTGCTAAAGGTTTTAACTAGTGAAATGGGTAAAGAATGAACTAAGTGTTTGATTAGTATTGAGTGTTGCTTGGTTATTTATTCTGAATTGAGGTTCATGTAATTCATTCATAAAATTTCTAAATGTTGAGAATGAACCTAAACGAATTTGTTTACAAGTTTACATGCATAGATGATAATTGGTTAAATCATATAAACTTGTTATGTGCGCGGTATGTTATTCCCTTGATCTGTGGCTTGGCTAATTACTTGTGGAGTATTAGTTTAAGTGCACGAAGACACGGAGAGACGGGATTGCAGCCTAGGGCCGTGTACTACATGACGATGCAGAATTCCCAAAGTGGTTGCGTACAGGCGAGGTAGGATCACAGGAATTGTTTAAGGATCCTAAGTCATAGGCCTTTGTGGTTATGGACTGAATATGCCTTGGTTACACGTGATGGGAATAGACAACGCGTAAAGCCTTAATGGAAATGAAATTCACGTTTAATTATGCATTGCATTTGTGTGTTGAATGTTGATTGTTATTTTAGTTTTTGGGATGGGATGATATATATTAATGATTGTTAGGGGAACCTAGACTCACTGGGCAAGTAGTGCTCACGAGTCAATCTGTTTAGCAGGTAACCCTTAGACCACTTGAAGCACAGAACAGAACATTAGGAAAATCAGTGGTAGATTTCCTTGCTTTTGTAAATCATTAATGTTTATTATATATGTAAATGTTTTGGAGTATTAGACTTGCAAGCAAACATATTTTTGCAACAGTTTAAAAATCTAAGTATAAATAAGTAAAGGATCGGTTTTAAATAACTCGGGTTTCATATGATATTTAGTCCTGTCCGGACGATCCAACTATCGTATATAGCTCGGGTTGGCAAGCCTTGGTTGTACTCGATAGGGACGGATGCTTAAGTGTCTAGTCTAGGGAACTTGGATGTGTTCTGAGAACCTCTGATCGGGCGCTTAGGCGATCCTCAGTGGCGTCTCCGTTTAGATCCTGAACTGGGGCGTTACAGACGCCGTCCGGTGCGAGTGTCCGAAGTCTGGGCTGTATGGACGCTCGACCCGCGGGTCATTTGGGATGTCCAAGGCGCTGTCTTGGTACCGGTCGCGGCTAGTGGTCCGGTGCCCGTGTCCGGTGTTTCGGACCATCGAGCCATTCCATTTTTTTTACAAGACTTTAATTTAAAAATCCTGCAAAATAAAAATAAAGTCATTAATAAAACTTAGACTTATGAAACTTTATAATTAAATTTTGAAAACTATTTTAAGCATAAAGTAAAATTAAAAATGTGGGTTGCCCCCCACAAAGCGCTTGTTTAAAGTCAATTATCTCGACTCCTTTGTCTATTTAGACTTGTGATGGCTCCACTAAGGGAATGGTAGTTCCTTTAGCTTCCTTAGTCTATGGACTCTCGACTTTGTTAATGGAATTGAGCGGGTCTCCATCGTCAAAATTGGTAATAATAGCCATAGGAAAAAGATTCAAAGTGTTCTCAAGCTTACTTTGAATGGTTTCCTTGCCATTTGGCTCGTCTTCTCTTGACACGAGGATTTTTATCATCGTGGTTGGCTCATAGACGAGTTTATGCTTCTGCTTACCTTCATTGTTGATCTTAGGAATCTCCATAGTTGTCACAATTGAGTTGATACTCTTCGAAATACATCTTTGTTTCTCCTTTGTCGGTTTCGCAATGGTCTTAGCTTGTGGGTCTTCTCCTATGACGATTTGGACTCTTTGCTTACCATCTTCGGGGTCTATACTAGGCTTGATAATCTTAATTCCCACCGAGTTTGGCACATTCGCATCATTCATTGTCGAGTAGAAAAGTTGCTTGTTGATTTTAGTAAAGGAAATTTGTTGGTTTGGAAAATCAATAATAGCTCCGGTAGTTACTAAGAATGACAAACCAAGTATCAATGGCTTCACCTTTCCGGTCTTCATCTCTATGACTTGAAAATTGGTAGGAATTTCTCTCAACCACCTTAAGCATCACGTTCTCTAGAACTCCAAAAGGCATAGAAGATGATAAATCCGAATATTCAATGCATACCTTGGATGTTTGGAAACTAGAGAATCCAAGTTCCTTTGCTATTACCAAAGACATGACATTGACACTAGCTCCCGTATCACATATACAATCATAGACTTCAACTGCATTGATAGAACATGGAATAGCAAGCTTTCATGGATTGTCGACTTTCTTTAAGGGTTTGATGTTAAGCCTTCTCTTATAAGCTCTCTTGGACTCATCGGGTAGACGCTTCTTGATATATCATGGTTTTTACCCGTTTTTAACCATGATATAAGTCGGTTTTGTATAGTATTTTTGGTATTTGTGTATCTTTTATAGTGTTTTGCAGGAAAATGGCCAATTGGAGCTTAATGGAAACATTTGGATCATTTTGGAGCATTTTGGAGCTGAAAAGATCCAAGTGGAATCGAGCAGCATGGCCTGTCGATCGACACAGGGTATTTGTGTATATATCCTGTCGATCGACGGAGTATTTTAAAGATCGGATGATGTTAAGGCAGAGAGTCTCGTGTCGATCGACAGAAATCTATGTCGATCGACATGCGGTCTGCAAAAGCCAAAAATATATGTTTTTAGACCTAATTTTGGCACTTGTATAAATAGGTTATTTAGGTTGTCCCCACATTTTATCTTGTTTTCGTGGGACATAGAGAAAAAGAGAGATTTTGAAGAGCTTTGAGGGAAATCACATGTTCTTGATATCTACTACCTACAAACCCTTTTGTATCTTCTACTCTTACTCTTTTATGCAAATCTATTCAGTTATTATGATTTCATCATCTATTTCTGAGTAAATCACTTGTTAGGTTTTGGGGATTTCTTGGGTTTTGATGAGAAATCTTTAAGATCGCAGATCTGTTGAGGTGTATCAGTTAATTCTTCATCTAGACTGTTTCTAATGCTAGAATCTAGCTTGATCACTTAGAATCTTGATCTTAGGATTGTTGATTAGTCACGGAAGTGAGATTAACAACCTGAACTAGTCTAGATGGGCAAAATTACCTATTCGCAAAGGAATTTGGCTTAGGGATTTTGTGAACAAATCGAACTTGTACTAATTGCTTGTTTAGATTCGATGAATTCGCAGAGGAATTTGGGATTTGAGGATTTAAGGATAGATAGCCTTTGTAACGGAAGTTAGCTGGCTATACTCTCGTGTTTGAGTTCTAGAACGGTGCTTAATTGAACCTCGACAATTGTTATATCTTTGATTTTGATTCATTACCTGAAGAAATCTCCATTGCCTAGCTTTCGTCTCTTTGAGAACTTGAAATTAAACCATCTCTTGTTTACTTGTTTTATGAATTGTGATTACAATTACATCTTTTTACTTAGCATAATTTGAACACTGAGATTGATTGTGTATTCAATTCCCTGTGGATTCGATCCCTAAATACTACTACGATCTCTTAATTTGGGAGAGTAGTTAGGGTGAGTTAGGGTGAAGCTCGAGATGTGCTTTATCACTGTCACGGGTCTAATTATGCAGGGCACTTTGCCACATTCAAGACAGTGTCCAAGGTTCTTCAGGCGGGTTTCTGGTGGCCCTCGATGTTTAAAGATGCTAATGCATTTATTTTGAAGTGCGATACTTGCCAGAGGAGAGGAAAGATCAGCAAGCGACATGAGATGCCGCAAAACTTCATCCTAGAGGTTGAAGTCTTTGATTGTTGGGGCATCGATTTCATGGGTCCATTCCCATCTTCTTATGGGAATGAGTATATACTAGTCGTTGTGGACTATGTCTCCAAATGGGTGGAGGCGATTGCTAGTCCGAAGAATGATGCTGCGGTGGTCATTAAGTTATTTAAGACCATCATCTTCCCTTGATTTGGAGTACCACGAGTAGTCATCAGTGATGGTGGAACACACTTCATCAACAAGATATTCTCTAAACTCTTAGAGAAGTACGGTGTTCATCATCGCGTGGCGAGTCCTTATCACCCACAAATGAGTGGTCAAGTGGAAGTTTCAAATAGGCAGATCAAAGAAATCCTTGAGAAGACGGTAAGTGTCACGAGGAAGGGTTGGTCTACGAAGCTGGACGATGCACTCTGGGCTTATAGGACTGCTTACAAGACTCCTATGGGAACCACTCCCTTCCATCTGCTTTATGGGAAAGCATGTCATCTTCCGGTGGAACTTGAGCACAAGGCAGTATGGGCGGTGAAGCGTTTCAATTTCGACATCAAGCCTGCTGCAGAAAGGAGATTGATTCAGATGAACGAACTGGATGAGATCAGACTTCATGCCTACGAAAACTCCAAGTTGTACAAGGAGAGGACAAAGGCATGCCATGATAAGAAGATAATCTCCAGGAACTTTGAACCCAACGACCAGGTATTGCTTTATAACTCGCGTTTACAACTTTTTCCTGGTAAATTGCGTTCTCGTTGGTCTGGTCCTTTCACAATCAAGGAGGTTAGACCACATGGAGTTGTTGTGTTAATCACAAAGGATGGAAGGGAATTCATGGTGAATGGTCAGAGGGTGAAACATTACTGGGTGGAAGCCAAGATTCCGGAAGGACACATGGTACCCTTGGATGATGCACCCGAAGCCTAAGCTTCAAGCTTCAACACAGTCAAGCTAACGACTAAAAACAAGCGCTAAATGGGAGGCAAAATGTATATAATTTTCTATTTCACTAGCTTTGGTTTTTAGCTTTGGTTTTTAGTTGTAGTTTTCAGTTTTTGGCATCTGTTGATTGACAGAGACTTATGTCGATCGACACGAACGAAGGATGTTTCGGCAGAGAGCATCCTGTCGATCGACATGTCGATCGACACGGGCAGCGAAACCAACGAGGTAAGTGGATTTAACCTGATTTTTCCACTTTTTCACTTTTTCACTTCTTCTTCTCCATCGATCGACAAAATCCTCCCCAAACACTAGATTTTCGAAAAATTGACCAAATCAATCGATTTTTGACCTAATCTACTCGGATTTTCCTCCTCTATTCGATTCTCACACTCGTTTTCGCAGTCAAACAAGGTATGATTCCCTTTTCTCGATTTTTCATTCCGATTTTGTGAAGAAAAGTGATGAATTTTGCGGTTGAATTGGTTCGATTCTTGTGTTGTTAATACTTCCTTTACAATTTTAGAGTAATTTCGAACCAATTTCGTGCATCAATTGTGTTGTTCTTGATAATTAGGGTTTGAACTTTAAATTTTGGGGGTTTTGGAATGTGGTTTGAATTGGTGTGAATCGTGGTTGTTTTGTTGAACATAGGGCTAAATAGAGATACTAGGAGTTGTTCTGAGTTTGATTTAGTCAAGATTTTGTTTTGGATTTTTGTCGAATGAAGAATTGGGACAGAGCCCTGTAATCGACAGGAAAGGCTCTGTCCATGTTATTACTTCGTTTCTGATTTCGTCTACGTGTTTTTGTTTGTGATTTCCTTTGCATATGGCACCAAAACAAACCGAGGGCACAAAGAGACGCGAACGACCTGATGAAGGCTCGAGTTCTCAACCTCCACCACCTACTTACAATATTCATCGTGGTGTTAAGCCGAAATGGCCATGAGCTTCATGGCTAACGGGAAGCGATACACGATGAATGTTGCAACTGTTTGCATGACTTTTGGATTTCCCGAGGTCCCACTTGTCGGTTTACCGAGGGACATTGCTGGCGGCGTGCATACACTGTGGGCATGATTGGTACTGGTCCTTATCACGTGGGGAGTTCTGCAAAGGCTGATGTGCGTCATCCTGTAGCCCGCTACCTGCTTCGCTTGATTTCCACTACCATCATATGCAAGATGGAGCCAGTTAAGGTTAGGAGTCACGAGTTGGTCCTGCTTTCATATTGAGGAGCATCGTGCATAATGACACTTGGGACCCTACGACTCCGAACATGTGGGTGGTATTGATGGAGTACCTCCAAACGCTCAAGCACACTCCACTCTCCCTTACTAATCCCGGTAAGAAGCACTTACCTGTGGGAAGCATCCTCACTCCAATCTTCGAGAGATGCAAAGTTTCCAAGAGCGGGTATACGCCAGACAGTAAGAGTGCATTTGTGGACATGGAGCACATGAAGAGCACCCATTGGATCACGACCGACCATCCCATCCATTGGATCTTCCCGATTTCGAGAGACCAAAAGAGAACCTCATCTGTCGATCGACATGAATCTCTGTCGATCGACACGGGCAGTAAAATTTCGAATTTTCAACAACTCAACGGTTTAAAACAGAACTTTATCGTGTCGATCGACACGATGTCTCTGTCGATCAACACAATCTCCAAAAGGGTATTTTCTACACTTTTTCGATCAAGTTCACGTTTCGTTTGATTTCTTTTGCCAATTTCAAGCTTGATAACACTGGGGACAGTGTTGTTTAAGTTTGGGGGAGGTTTGTTGCTAACATAGTTTTGTTTTTGTTTGTTTTTGTGAGTAAACAAAAAATTTTATTGAGTCAAAACTAGTTGAAACAACCCTTCTTTTGGTTCAGTGGAGCTTCTTTTTCAGCGTGTGACCATTCTTCCAGTTGACCGGTTCAGAGCTAGACTAATGAAAAATCCAAGGATTGCCCAGTTAACCGGAAACGTCAACTACTTCCAGTATAATCCGCCAAGTTAGAGCTACTGCACGATTCTCTTTGGGGCCGATGTCCATTGAGCTTGACTCCTCATTCGTACTTGATAAATGCAACCCCTGTTGAAAGTAATGGTACTCCTCTCCCCATATAAAAATATATATATATATGTACTAGGATTGGGGGGAAATGATAGTCTTTGAGTACAAGATGAGGAATAAAATCAAGTCAATCTGTACTCGAGGTGATAACCCAGCTCAAAAGCAACAGTCTGAGTCCCGTGAAACGGATGTTGAAGACGAGCACTCTCACGTAACTGTTTCCTCACAAGGAACAGCTCTGGTGAGTCACGACCCTGTCTCCTAACAAGGAACAACACTAGTGAAATATGCACTGCTAAGAGTTTAACAATCATATAAAAAAAAAAAAAAAAAAATATAGAATAAAATAAGTCTGGGGGAGAGAAAGAGTACCAAGTGTTGTATATGTTGATTTGTCACGGTACAGTATGGGAATGAGTTTAGAAGGTTCATGGCTTTGAGAACATTGAAATCAAGCGATGAAGACTAACGGATTATGCTGAGAAGTGGGCGATAAATTTGGAAGGCCGAGAATGTCTGCGGAGAAGTACATGGCGGTCTAGTTTTGGTTGGTTCTGAATCATGTGGTTCACTAACTGGAAAGGTCAATTCGCTGCATTAAGGGAAGGTATGTTCTGTGTTTTCAAACCTCTTTCACATTCTTGGTGTATGTTTTGCTTGAGGCCTAGCAAATGCTAAGTCTGGGGGAGTTGATATATCATGGTTTTTACCCGTTTTTAACTATGATATAAGTCGGTTTTGTATAGTATTTTTGGTATTTGTGTATCTTTTATAGTGTTTTGCAGGAAAATGGCCAATTGGAGCTTAATGGAAACATTTGGATCATTTTGGAGCATTTTGGAGCTGAAAAGATCCAAGTGGAATCGAGCAGCATGGCCTGTCGATCGACACAGGGTATTTGTGTATATATCCTGTCGATCGACGGAGTATTTTAAAGATCGGATGATGTTAAGGCAGGGAGTCTCGTGTCGATCGACAGAAATCTATGTCGATCGACACGCGGTCTGCAAAAGCCAAAAATATCTATTTTTAGACCTAATTTTGGCACTTGTATAAATAGGTTATTTAGGTTGTCCCCACATTTTATCTTTTTTTTGTGGGACATAGAGAAAAAGAGAGATTTTGAAGAGCTTTGAGGGAAATCACATGTTCTTGATATCTACTACCTACAAACCCTTTTGTATCTTCTACTCTTACTCTTTTATGCAAATCTATTCATTTATTATGATTTCATCATCTATTTCTGAGTAAATCACTTGTTAGGTTTTGGGGATTTCTTGGGTTTTGATGAGAAATCAAGATCGCAGATCTGTTGAGGTTTATCTGTTAGTTCTTCATCTAGACTGTTTCTAATGCTAGAATCTAGCTTGATCACTTAGAATCTTGATCTTAGGATTGTTGATTAGTCACGGTAGTGAGATTAACAACCTGAACTAGTCTAGATGGGCAAAATTACCTATTCGCAAAGGAATTTGGCTTAGGGATTTTGTGAACAAATCGAACTTGTACTAATTGCTTGTTTAGATTCGATGAATTCGCAGAGGAATTTGGGATTTGAGGATTTAAGGATAGATAGCCTTTGTAACGGAAGTTAGCTGGCTATACTCTCGTGTTTGAGTTCTAGAACGGTGCTTAATTGAACCTCGACAGTTGTTATATCTTTGATTTCGATTCATTACCTGAAGAAATCTCCATGGCCTAGCTTTCGTCTCTTTGAGAACTTGAAATTAAACCATCTCTTGTTTACTTGTTTTATGAATTGTGATTACAATTACATCTTTTTACTTAGCATAATTTGAACACTGAGATTGATTGTGTATTCAATTCCCTGTGGATTCGATCCCTAAATACTACTACGATCTCTTAATTTGAGAGAGTAGTTAGGGTGAATTTGAGCCCATATCACTTCTCCATTGGTTTTGAAACCAATATTGATTTATCTCAAGTGGGTTGAACGTGTTCACGAGCTCATCTTCCTTAGTAGAAACCATGTTACAAAACGGTTCCTCTTTTTCTTTGGTTTGTTTCTGAACTGCTTCGGAAATTTGCGCGAGTTTGACATCCGTCTTGGAGATATAAGTAGTAAGGGACTCATACTTGGTATTTAGATCATTATACATTCCATCCATCGTTTGAGGCAGCTCCTTCTTGGTTTAGTTCATAGCTTCGATTAGTTGGTTCTTAAACTCTTCAAGCTTTGACTCCGGGTTAGTCGAGGCATCGGTTGAAGGAAAAACAAATGGTTGCTTTGTTTAGTAGACTCTCTTAGGGTAGAACGGTTGCTTAGGTTGATATTGAGCTTCTTGGTTGAAGTTTTACTTCGGATAGATTTAATCTTGATGGTTCTCAACGTTGTTGCTTCGGTAAGACATATTTGGGTTCGGTCGATAATTATTGTTGTAACCTCAATTCCTATAATTTTCTCCAATGTTGTGATGTAACCGTATTTAGACCTATTTTAGCTAGTATTTTACTTAGCTTTCACTTGCATTTAGCTTAGTATTTGCATGTTTTCTTCACTTTTCCGCATCATTTGGATTTAGTTGAGTCTTAGAGTTCATTAGGAGTTTTCGTATATCATATTTTATGCATTTTCAGGTACTAATGGAGACTAGGAGTTATGAAAGTTCGTACGGTGAAAGATTATCGAGAAAAGACGAAGAAACGAGGCAAGGAAACAAGCTGTCAGCTGCCGACCAACCACTTTTTGCGACATGGTCGGTCGGCAGGGTCGGTCGGAGGAAGTGTTTTAGAGCAAGTAGATTAGGGGTGTTTAATGAGTGATTAGTCTTGCATTTATCTTTAGGTGTTTATCAATTATGCTTTTCCGAAGATTAGAGTGATTATAATGCTGGATTTAAGAGTAACTAACCAAAATCTAGTTCATGTTCTTTTCATGCCTGGAAGGTGTTTGTGGAAATGTATAGGAGAACTTTAATATTGTTTATTGAACCCTATCCAATGGAAGTTGATGTGTAGGTAGATAGATAGACTATATGAGCATGTTGAATTAATTCTCTCTCTTTTGATTGGTTATCTTTGCGGAAGTAAACGATGATTAGATGGATTAGAGAAGTAATTAGTTTCACGGAAGTAGATTAATAAAAATAAACCGGTCTCATGTCTTGGAAATGATAGATTGAATAGCTTTGCATGCCCATTAGCTCATTATTCACCTTTAAACTATGATCTCTACCCAAAGATCCTTGCATTATCATATTTTATCATCTTTGCTTATTTTCGTTGACTTTTTGTTGACTTCTCATAATTGCTTAGTTATCTTGCATTTCATTTAAGTATTGTCATTTGCTATTGTTCGTGCATTTCATTTTAGTTCTTCCTTTACTTTAATTGCATTTCGTTAGGTTGTTAGTGATCAAATCAAACCCCCTATCATTTGCATTAGCATAGCTTCTTTAGTTTCTTGCATTCTCATTGCTCTCATTCCTTGAGGATTTGATCCTTACATTCTACACTGTAATTACCATGCACTTGTGGTTAGTCATTGAGGTATAAAACCGATTAGGTCGATTTCGACCCCATCATGTAGTTCACTTCCTCTTGATTCTCCTCTGATCCATCTCCAATAAACTCCAAATTAGAATCATAGTTAGGTCCCATGACATCTTCTACGGCGTGAACTTGAAACACCCAAACTTTTTTTTTTCCAACAATGCTACCGCGGAAACCAACAACCGGATCAAACCAACAGAACAGCCAATTAATTTTCATTAAATAAATAACCAATTCAATACACCAATAAACATGATTTAACATTTATTCTGATCCAAAATATCCAAAAGCATTTCTAACAATTCCTAACGACCTAAACAGGTTCTAAACACAACCACAACAAACTAGAGATCCTAATCATCCTCTCGTCACAGCCATGATTCCACAATCTTAAACTTTTCCTTTACCTGCAACTCAAAAGGAAAAAACAGAGTTGCGTGAGTATTATCATAAATACTCAGTGAAGCGGTCATCCCGCCTACCGATTACATAATAGTGAAATAGCATGTCAATTACTACGCGAACAACCAACATTCAATAGATATGCAACAATCAACAAATATACAACACTCAACAGATATGCAACGATCAACAAATAAGCAAATTTTCACAGTTTAACAAGTTGTGTCGATCGACACTCCACCTGGGTGTCGATCGACACAGTCACTAGGTGTCGATCGACACCTCTCGCAGAAACCTAGACCGAGTCGAAATCCTCACGAGACTCGATCCCGTTTCATCGTACGAGACTGATCACGACAAAGCCACACAATATCACACGGAAATCACAGAAATAACATTCATATTCATCACAATTCAATCATTCAATACCCTAACAAACTAATCCCGTAATTGCGATCACGCACTCACCTTAGCTTTAAACGAAGGAAAGGAAACGAATTGACCACGAACTAACGACGAACAGAGCCTCTACCTTCTGCTACAGAACAATCTGAGCAATTCCCTCACGAAATCAAGAAGAACAATGATCCCTACGGCCCTAAAACTCGAATAAACGATGTCTCGAGGATTTCTTTGTAACAATCCTCAAGAACGATCGAATTCTCTCTCAACTAAGATTCTCTCCTTTTTCTCCTCCCAAAATACGACCACAAATACGGCTAAACGTATTTATACAAAAGCCCTAGGGTTTCCCTTAACAGCGATGCAAACCGAACGATTAATTTTAAAACCGACTAAACCGCAGAACTTGGTGTCGATCGACACCCCTTTACCAAAATCAGAATATTGGTTTCGGGATGTTACAATTCTCTCCCACTAAACTGGATTCGACCTCAAATCCCAAGACACAAGACTCCACACTCTGGCCGCACCGGCCCATACCATCAAAGATTCTCACATAATCTCAAAAGTCCACAACTAAAACCACGCTCTACACACGTTTTCAGATATTTATTACGTTTTAACTCATCCACACACACACACACCCTAAGGAAACACCATTCCCCCGAGAGAACTACCGTCTCTTAGCACTATAGAGGAAACCACCATCCCAATATAGGCTCTCGGTACTATAAAGGAAACCACCATCCCAATATCAGTACACAGGAAAACCACCGTCTCCTGGAGAGAACCACCGTCTCTCAGTATGTATACAGGAAACCACCGTCCCCGATACATTCTCTGGAAAGCCACCGTCTCCAGATAGTGAGTCATCCGTAATAAATTCCAAAACACCTACCCATATCATCAACAAGGACCTAAAACTAAACAGCATACGCGCGCAAGGCTCCTAGCCCGGACTACCATAATGCAATGTTTCCTAATCCTGACTAGGTCTGTCCATTTGATCGCACAACAATCAAACAAGAACATGTACAACCAGCCGTAGACCCAGAATTGGATCGATCGATTGTGCAACAATCAAACAAGAACATGTACAACCAAGACACTACATCCGATATCCCGGTCGTTGGAACCGTACGCACAAGAAATATCAAAAAGATTTGTATCTTGTCTCATGTTTATGCCACGGTCAGATATTGATTACTCATACTTATACCGTCATCATCACACTCTCAGGACGTCTCCTTTGAGGTAACGATGCCGATGCCACTCCACTCTTAGGACGTCTCCCTCAAGCTCTGGCTCAATATAGGAAAAATATTTTCTTAAAGTAATCAACACATACGTGAACAAGCACCTGAAAACTAGGAATACTTCCCTTGATAATAACAAGCAATAACCTAATCTAGCAAAACAACTCTACTCCTACTGAACACTTAGCTAACAAACCGACCATCCACCATGGCCCCGCTCACATCTGAAGCGCCTCACCAACCAAAGAATTAACGCACGACCCGGGTATCTATTGCTCTTTACTCAGTCTACACCTGACACCAATAGGACGCATCATGTGGCCCATCAGGAAAACATACCGTTCGCACCCTCGCGACGTATCCTTCGAGTCAACGGTATCTGGGAAACACATATCCCAATCAACATACCGGAGAGCTCACATCTCCTCAAAACACAAGAGTTATTCGGGACCGCAGTCCCTAGAGCAATAAATGCCGAGCACTGAAAAACAAAAATTGGACTGCCCAACAAGGGTTCAAAATCCACTCCAGACGCCTCAGCGTAACCATCCATCGGCCGATACACTCGCCTATACACCTGAATATCACATTCGGAGAGACCTGAAAAACTGAACAGACTGCCTCAAAACAACTCCCGACTCGGATTCTTCTCCTAAACGCATAACGATACGCAACCTACGCCAACCTTCCGATACTTCCCCTTGTCTGGATGTGATGATAACGCGAGAGACCAAAAATTCCTCAAAATACTGTTTTGCCATCCATTGCGATGAACCTTAGACCTTCAGGTACTCCACTCTGCCTTCCTGCAACCAAAAACGGCGCTCCTCCTACCACATTTGCTCGACTCCGCACACAGCTTATGCTCCCGAGCCTTTCCAGAACCAAACACAATGAACTTCATGCTCCTCAGGATTCCTCTAATAATCCAAGATATAAAAGCTGAGTATGAAATGAAAACTTCCCAAAATTCTTTGATCACGCCGTAATAATCTCGCGCATACCGCAAGCGCATTTGTCAAGCCGAAAAGCATAACCACCACTCGAAATGCCCATTATATGTCTAGATTTGCCCTGAACCTTCTATGCAACGTTTTTAATCCAACTGGGCCTGGCGGTCGATCGTACAACAATCAAACAAGAACATGTACAACCACCCGTCAGTCCCGACTACGCAACATTCTTAATCCAAACTAGGTCTGGCGGTCGATCATACAACAATCAAACAAGAACATGTATAACCCCCCGTCAGTCCCGATTTGGATTTCACAAATGCTACATCTGTTACCATAACTCCATCCAAGGCCTTGCCTGACCAGCGATACTTCGGCTCACCACTCGAGCCTCCCAAACCGTCTATTACAGACCATACACTTGACCTATCCAGTCAACACTACTAAAGATCCTCACCCAATCCTCATAATCCGCCAACATGGACTAAAATCCCGACCTGACTTGGCCAATACCACATAAGATCCTCCTCCGATCTCAGAGGCTCCGTCTAATCTACACAAGAAAACATACCGCTTGCACTCTCGGGACGCATCTCTCGAGCCAACGGTATCTGGGGAACTCACCTCCCCGCAAGAGATCTCACATCCCTCGCTACTTATTCTGGGAACTCACTTCCCAATAAGTATATACAGGAGAACACACCCCTCCTCTGATTAGAGCCGCCTCATGTGGTATAATCTCGATATTCCCAGCCTAGAATATCCTCGAAGAAACGACCAACACTGGTCCACACATATAAAACACATCTAAGAACCACACACCTCATAACTCATATGAAAATAAATAAGGAACACCATCTTATAAATTTTCAAAATGTATATCGTTTCAACACCAACGAAAATACACAAAACCAGAAACAACAACGCAAAGCTCAAAAACTGAAACTGGAAACAAAACCCAAGAGGAAGAACAACTGCTCAAACCTAGACCTGCTCTTCTAGGTCCTTCTCAAGCACTGCAACTGCCTCCACCAGCTCCGCTCTTGATGCAAACTTGGAGCCTCTCCATGCCTTCCTCAGCTCAAGCCTAAGTCCTCCTAAAAACTTACCCATCTGAGCTCGCTCATCATCCATGCCGCTACTCGCATATACCACTAGCCTGCTGAACTCTGCATAAGACTCACGAACCGACCGGTCTCCCTGAACTAGCTCCCTGAACTGCATCTCTAACTGATCCACTGCCTCTTGAGGAAAGTACCTGCCATTAAACTCAGCTAAAAATTCTCCCCAAGTCCACACAGTCCGTCGCCTCCTGGGCTCGACGCCAGTCCAACAGAGATAAGCATCTTCATCCAAAAGTTCTACCGCCAGATCCACACAGTACTCATTCGGACATCTAATAGAACGAAACCATTGCTCTGTCCTTAACCTCCACTCATTGGCTCTCATTGGTCCCCCTCCACCCGAGAAGGACGTAGGCCCCAAGCCCTACATCTGATCCAACATCTCATAAAAATCTGGAGTCTCCTCTGCCACGGGAGTCACTACCGGAGCCTGCACCGGAAACGCACTCGGCAACTTCTCCAAAATCAAGGCTAGTATCTTCGCTAAGCGATCATATGGATCCTGGGCTCTACCTGCAGCAGTACCCACACTTGGGCCTCATGCAACACCAACCGCTCTAGCACCCCTACCGGTACCAGCAACATCAACTGCCTCACTGACGCTGCCCACTAATCCCTCATGAACCGCCTGCAAAACAGCCACCTGCTCTGGCGTCTCACACTGAGCCACCCACTCGAAAGGCGAACTAACACGCTCCTGACCACAACCCCAACCTCCATGGCCACCAAATCTGCCACCACAACCTCTCGGAACTCTACCCATAGCTGGTGTCGATCGACACCCCCTTACCAAAATCAGAATTTTGGTTTCGGGATGTTACAGAACTCCTCTTTGAACTTTAAGTAGTTGTGAAACCATGTTTTTGAGCTCGGTGATTTGAGCAGATTCAGATGATAATCAAGTGGTATTGATGGTCCTATTGTAGTCTTGAGAAGAGCTAGCATCACTAGCAACAAAGTTCTCAATCAAAAATTTAGCTTCTGGTACGAGTCTAGTCATGAAATCTCCGTTACTTGCGGCATTCTAAGACTTTTGATGTTTGTAGTCAATACCATTGTAGAAGGTATTCCACAAGTTTCCTTCAAAGAAATCATGATAAAGGCAGTTCCTACTGTACTCATTGAAACGTTCTAAGGCCTCGAAGAAAGATTCGGCTGCTCCTTGCTTGAAACTTGAGATCTTGTTCCTTATAGAGTTCGATCTGTGCTTAGTGTAGAATTGATTCAAGAAGGCACCTTTGTATTCATCCCATGTAGTGATGGATCGTGGTGGTAGAGACTTCATCCATTTAAGAGCTTTATCGTTTAGAGAAAACAAAAATAGCTTGCACTTTATGTAGTCGGAAGGAACTCCACTAGCATGAGATGTATTACAGGTTTCTTCGAAAGTATTGATATAGTCTAGAGGAATGTCATCGTTGATTGTTTCAGGCACCATGGGGCTGGTCCACGTTGAGATTGGCTCTCTCTTGAGCAGCCTCGGCAGCAAGGGCTCCCTCTTCATCCGTCGTTCCATTTTGATTTTGTAAAATCGGCATTCCTTTGTTGTCTAAGTCTTCTAAGGGTACGTTCAAGCTTATCTATTTCTTTCTCAAGTGGAACTAAATTCTTCTTATTATAAGTTCTAGTGCTAGGCATAAACTCCTGAAACACACAAACAAAAGAACGAGGAAAACAAAGATAGGATTGAAAGAAAAGACACAAAAACGAAATAAGCAGAAATAAAAATAAAAATAAAAACTGAAAATTAAAAGCGTTCTAGATGAGATTTTAATCAAAAATTTGGAGGTGATGTTCTACCAAGTCCCCGACAACTAAAACAAAATATAGTTTGGTCTTTTGTGTGATTATGAAATAACACGGATGTAATATGAAATATAAACTAAAATCAATGGGAGAAAAGCATTAGGACTTATCTTACCTTTCGAATTGTTAAGACGTTTGGCTCATCGAATATTAGTTTAGGCAAAAAGCTTTTGGAGAATATATTAACCTAAGATAAGATATTTAAATGTGCAGTAAAGCAATCATGCCTAGAGTGCAAGTAAAGATGAAGATTCTATTGATATCTCTAAACAATCATCAATCAGTAATCAAATTATGAAACTCATTGAAAACCTAAAATCTAACAAGTAATTACTCAAACAGGGTGCACAAAAAACAACAAATAGATGATGAATTCATGATGATAAACTTTATTAAAAGAGTAAGGGATAGAAGATTCTTCTTTATATCAAAGTACAAAGCGAGATCATCCATCGAAAGCTCTTAAAACACAAGTCTATGATGAATCCGCAAAGGGAGGCGTGGTGGCTACTCTCTATGAATAAAAACACTATTATTTTTGGCACACCCTAAAACAAGAGGCTAAAAACAAGTATATTGATACGGTCAAAATTAGATGCAAAAGAGTTTTAAAATTTATAAACCCTAATCTGCAAGTGCACAGTTGACAATTGTAGTACTTAGGGGTCGATCCACAAGAGTCTATGTTGTTACGCTACAAATTTATATGACAGAGAATAAGCTAAGAGAAAATATATTTGGTTTTGGGGTTTATGATGAACGAAACAAAAGCAGTAAAATAAAAGGGATAGATAAATCAAAACACGCAAGATAAAAGAAATCAAAAGGACTTATGCAACATAAACTACACCGGTTTTAAAAGAGATGAAACTAGTATTCTAGAATTCAAACCAGTAAGGTAGATTCTTTCCACTTTCGTGGCTCCAAAATCTACAACTACTACCCTAATAGACTCAACTTTCGATGGTTATTACAAGGTGAAATCGTGCACTAAGATTCGATTGTTCATTAAACTCCTTAACTAACCTTTTGAATTGTTAAGACGTCTAACCTATCAAATATTAGATTCGGCGATATAAAAGCATTTCAAATCTATACCAACCTAAAATTGGTCACTAGGTAGCTAAGCTAGATCACGCTTTAAGTATAAATAAAGATAGAGAATCGATCTAGAAATAAGCTCAATAAAGATATAAAATATGCAACAAAATAACTTTTAGAATAACTTTATATTAAACATACAATTACTCTACATGTTTTGAAACATGGAGCAACTAGAGTAGATGATAAAAAAGTAGATCTGTGATAGATAAGTGCTCAGTGTAGGAGTCGTAACTTGCACAATTAAATTTGAAAGGGTTGTCGAGGAAATGCGAGACTTCCAAGTTAATCACTATTCAAAAAAATGTTGACACTTGCGTTTGCTGTTAAGAAAGTCTTTATTAATCTTTTTCTCTGAAAAGTTCAGATCCCCTTTTTGGGTGAATACAATTAGCTATATATAGTTAAATCATTCTAGGTCTAAGTACTAGATTTGGGCTTGGCCCATTAAGCCATAAAATAGCCTTTAGGCCCATAATTGAATTAAACCCATTTTAAATATAGATTTAATTCTATTATGGGCCTAATTACAAATTGGGCCCTTGTAAGCCTGTTTAGGATTTCTTGTGGACTTTTTAGAGAATCGTTCTCGTCGTTACATCGATCTCTTAGGGATAGAATCTGACCCTTACAGTTAGCCCCCCAATTTGGTAGTATCGAGCTAGATGATGCCAAGGTATAAGCTGTTGAAATTTTAGATCAATGTGATGAATCGTGAAGCAGTCAGGCGTTGACGTCTTATCATCGATTTCTGGAAGTTGCAGTTATTCCATTTTAGCTGATGTTATCGCATTTTCCTGGGCTTGCTTGCATTGCTAAATATGAGGTTAATAGACTAAAAAGACTATTGGGCTCATTTAAATAGACTTTAAAGTCCGTTATGAGAGTTTCTGAAAATTGTCCTAAAAAACCGTAGGGATTTCACGAAATCTTTATGGTATAAATAGGCCCCCTAGACAGTCTATTTTTTCAACAAGTCATTTTTTCCGGAGTAAAAAAAGTAAAAATTTTCGGAATCTCCTTTTTCCCTTTTTGTCTTGTAGTGCAAATTTAGGGTTTTTTGTCTCCTTGTGGCTTCATCTTCCTCCCCTCCGATCTGACATCGATGCCGCCGATCTGCCGCTCAAGTTGCAGGAGCTTGCTTGACCCTGACTTGTCCTTGCCGGATTTGCAGTCGTCGTCGATCGTAATTGCCGTCGACCCGCTCTACTGCCGTCGCTCGTTGCTACTTCACAGATCTCGATCTGTACACACCCACCATCACTGCTTCACCGTCGTTGTTGTCTAATGGATAAGGAGCTCGAGCTTTGGATCGACAGAGCTTGGACTCGCCATCGCCATAGCTCCGAGTCACTGGCAGTGACTCTTCGTTTAAGCATTGCATAGCATATTTTATGCATTTTGCTGGTACTAATGGAGTTTAGGAGTTATGACGGTTCGTGCGGTGAAAGATTATCGAGAAAAGACGAAGAAATGAAGCAAGGAAGCAAGTTGTCTACTGCCAACCGACCACTTTCTACGACAATGTCCGTCGGCAGGATCGATTGGAGGAGCAGTTTCGGAGCAAGAAGAAGCGAACTCACTGCCAGTACCCGACTGATCACAAATGTGGGCACGGTCGGTCCAGATGGTCGGTCGGGATGCAATTTTGTCCAAAAATCGGGTTTGACCCGGGTTTGTCATGTCAACCCGGGAACAATTATCCCTTTTCCTAGAAATACTATGTTATGAGGCAAGAACCCTAAGTTTGACCTCTTTTCTTCTATCCTTTAAACAAAACAAGAACCCTTTGTGTTTTTGATGATTTGAGGATTCAAACTTCACATTTTTATTGCAATCTTTTATTTTAATGCTTAGTCTTTTCATTATGCATTTATCTACTTCTACCATTATGATTAACATCTTGATTAGTGAGTAGTTTCCTTAAAGGATTTAGGCTAGAGTAGATTAGGGGTGTTTAATGAGTTATTAGTCTTGCATTTATCTTTGGGTGTTTATCATTTATGCTCTTCCATAGATTAGAGTGATTATAATGCTGGATTTAGGAGTAACTAACCAAAATCTAGTTCATGTTCTTTTCATGCCCGGAATGTGTTTGGGGAAATGTATAGGAGAACTTTAATATTGTTTATTGAACCCTATCCAATGAAAGTTGATGTGTAGGTAGATAGATAGACTATATGAGCATGTTGAATTAATTATCTCTCTTTTGATTGGTTATCTTTGCGGAAGTAAATGATGATTAGTTGGATTAGAAGAGGAATTAGTTCCACGGAAGTGGATTAATAAAGATAAACCGGTCTCATGTCTTGGAAATGATAGATTGAATAGCTTTGCATGCCCATTAGCTCATTATTCACCTTTAAACTATGATCTCTACCCAAAGATCCTTGCATTATCATATTTTGTCATCTTAGCTTATTTTCGTTGACTTTTTGTTGACTTCTTATAATTGCTTAGTTATCTTGCATTTTATTTAAGTATTGTCATTTGCTATTGTTCGTGCATTTCATTTTAGTTCTTCCTTTACTTTAATTGCATTTTGTTAGGTTGTTAGTGATCAAATCAAATCCCCCATCATTTGCATTAGCCTAACTTCTTTAGTTTCTTGCATTCTCATTGCTCTCATTCCTTGTGGATTCGATCCTTACATTCTACACTGTAATTGCCATGCACTTATGGTTAGTCATTGAGGTGTAAAACCGATTAGGTCGATTTAGATCCCATCATGTAGTTCACTTCCTCTTGATTTTCTTCGGATCCATCTCCAATAAACTCTAAATTAGAATCATAGTTAGGTTCCACGACATCTTCTACGCCGTGAACTCCTCTTTGAACTTTAAGTAGTTGTGAAACCATGTTCTTGAGCTTGGTGATTTGAGCAGATTCAGATGATGATCAAGTGGTATTGATGGTCCTATTGTAGTCTTGAGAAGAGCTAGCATCACTAGCAGCAAAGTTATCAATCAAAAATTTAGCTTTCGGTACGAGTCTAGTCATGAAATCTCCGTTACTTGCGGCATTCTAAGCCGTTTGGTGTTTGTAGTCAATACCATTGTAGAAGGTATTCCACAAGTTTCTTTCAGTGAAACCATGATTAGGGCAATCCCTTGTGTACTCCTTGAATAGTTCTAAGGCCTCGAAGAAAGATTTGGTTTCTCCTTGCTTGAAAATTGAGATCTAGTTCCTTATAGAAATCGATCTCTTCTTAGTGTAGAATTGATTCAAGAAGGCACATTTTTATTCGTCCCAAGTAGTGTTGGATCGTGGTGGTAGAGACTTCATCCATCTTAGAGCTTTATTGTTTAGAGAAAACGAAAATATCATGCACTTTAAGTAGTCGGGAGAAACTCCATTAGCACGAGTTGTACTGCAGATTTCTTCGAAAGTGTTGATATGGTCTAGAGGATGTTTAGATAGTAGTCCATGGAATTGGTTTTGCTTGAACAGGGCAATGATTTGAGGCTTGATCTCAAAGTCATTCCTTTGAGGAGGTGGTAGACGAATTGGATTCCTATCCAAGAAGAATGCATCGGAAGAGTCGACATCTCCAATGGTTTGATGTTGACGATGCTGAACGATTTGGGCTTCTCTTTGTTGCATAGGATGTTGAAGATTAAAGTTGCCTTGAGGATTAAAGTGTTGAGGTTGTTGTTGGTTCCTCAAATCTCTAGGTAGAACGAGATGTTGATCTTCTGCACGAGCTTGATTTTGATTCTCTTCCACAAGAATGTCATCGTTATCGTCTCGAACAGGTTGATTAATTCGGGCACCATGGGGCTAGTCTACGTTGAGATTAACTCTCTCTTGAGCAGCCTCGGCAACAAGGGCTCTCTCTTCATCGGTCATTCCGTTTTGATTTTGTAAATCGGTCATCCTTTGTTGACTAAGTCTTCTAAGGGTACGTTCAAAGAAACTCCTGAAACACACAAAGAAAAGAACGAGGAAAACAAAATTAGGATTAAAAGAAAAGAAACAAAAACGAAATAAGCAGAAATAAAAATAAAAATTTATTAGAATAGGAAACCATATATTCATATCTTGTATTTTAGGCAACTGTGTAATTACTCTCCAACGGCTATATTGCCGACTCCTCTGTATATAATCACAAGTAATATTATTCTCCAAGGGATCGAGGGGAATTACCTAATCAAACAAAATTAAAATTCAAAATTAAGAGCGTTCAAGACGAGATTGTAATAAAAAATTTGGAGGTGATGTTCTACCAAGTCCCCGGCAACCGCGCCAAAAATTTGATGTGGTGTAAGTTTTAACCACTTAACCAACTTCCTGCAAGTGAACATCAATCACAATTAGTATAGATAAGGGATCGAATCCACGATGACTTGTTAACCATACTACGAATTGTAATGAATGAAATAAAACGTGAACAAAATATAGTTTGGTCGTTTGTGTGATTGTGAAATAACACGGATGCAATATGAAATATAAACTAAAATCAATGGGAGAAAAGCGTTAGGACTTAGGTAATTTGCATAGAATCATGCAACAATAATGACTCATTTAATCTAGGGACTTCAGAATATTTCGGACCGTCTAGAACTCAAAACACGAAGGTATAATCTTTCCACTTCGTGGCTCCAACCACTAGAACTCAAAACCCTAATAGACTCAACTTTCGATGGTTATTACAAAGTGAAAACACGCAATAATAGATCAAGTTCTTATAAAGTCCACCAAACTCCTTAACCAACCTTTCGAATTTTTAAGATGTTTGGCTCATCTTAAATTTAATAATGCAAACACAACACAGTTAGTGTCCCGGCTATATATTTTAATATTCATTTGTTTAGTATTTTTTGTCCAAACAGAACAAAAATATTGTGACGGTTGTTAGAAACATCTAAAAATATCATTTCTTTAAATTGATCAAGTAAGCAAAAATAAGTATCAACACTCATACATCAATAAATAGTTGCTAGAGAGGGAAATAAAATGATAACACTAGATGGAAACCTCTGTTTTCAATATGATCAAACTGAAATAATTAATTTTATTTACAATACGTGTCTCTAATGGATCGAAGTAATGATAAAACAAGCAATAGTAATTATGGTACAAACCTACACTTTCAATTGATAACATAAACTCAACTCTTATCTCTATATATATAACTAGGGATTGCCACACGCGTTGCGTGAATTTAAAAATTAACATGATAAAATATATAGTAATTTCTAATTTATTGATTAGTTATGTATTTAATATTACATAAATTTGATATTTCTAGTAAAGAATTATTTAGGTAGAAGAATAAACATCTGTAGCAAACTGTTATATATATACAAAATTATATGACAAACAAATAGATCGTTTGTCAAATTACATTATAGAAGACATATTCTTTGGCACAAAATCCTAACTTGATTGTCTTTATCAATATTTACTACGGTTCTTTTAACAAAATATGATTTGTCTAATTTTTTCATCCATCAAACACATTTGTAAACGAATTATTGATTAGAGAAGCTGTAATATCATTTTGTTACTACCAAGGTATTTTCATCATCTCAACAAAGATGTTGTAATGCATATTTGTGTCTATTTTATTATAATTTGGACTCGTAATGAAATAATCTTTATTATATTTTTGTCAGATTCTCTTTTTTGTTTTTATGTATTTTTTATCTTTAATATTTATGAAGTGATTCTGCTTTCCTATATACCCAATTTGTAGTGGACTAAAAAAATTTTCTGAGAGTCTTGGTTAGAAATATTATGTTCACTACACATTGTATTAAATTTCTCCAATCATACTTTAGTATTTTAACAATCTTAAAAGTCTTAAATTTTTTTTTTTGTTCATGTTATGTTTTTTTTTAACGAAGCTTCTTTTTGTGACATTTAAAAAATAAAATCATAATTACTTATATAAAAATCAAAGTCTTAAATGTTTTTGGTATATTATATTGTCGAATTTAGTAAATAAAATATTTGTTTTTAAAACCATTAAAACTACACAATAACATATTTAGTTGTTGGTAGATATTAAATTTTTAGAATTAATTGTTAAGGTTCCAAAATGTTTTTTCGTTGATAAACAAAGTTTTTAAAATGTCAAAAAATTAAGTGACACATGGCATCTTCTCATGACTTAGGGTTTGTGTAAACCTTAACATATTGTATATATATATATATATGTATATGTATTTTTTATCTTTAATATTTATGAAGTTATTCTACTTTCCTATATGCACAATTTGTGGTGGACTAAATATTTTTTCCGAGTGTCTTGGTTAGAAATGTTATGTTCACTACTGATGAGATCCTGGCTAGCTCGGACCAATGAGCTACGAAACCGCATGAAGTCAAGGAGCAACTTGAAGCCACAGAGGTTCTCACGGATGCTAAGGACATGGAAATCCCGAGTGGCCCTATGACGAGGTCAAGGACAAGAAAACTTAACCAAGCTGTCTCTATGCTTGTGGTTAACATCACCGGCCAACTTCCTTTGGTTGCTCATCAAACCACATTGGTTTTGATTCGAGCGGAGGAAGGATGATAATGAGAGGTATGAGGGCTCGTACTCTTTTTCCCTATTTTAGGTTTTGTCCCATTGGGTTTTTTGAAGTAGGTTTTTAATGAGGCAAGCACACATACTTTATAATTCCTCATTATCCAGCTCGGCAACGCCAACCCGAGGTACTCATCAGCATCTCCTTCAGCTTCGCATAGCTATCCTCGCACTCTTGATATCAAACCAACAAAACATCCTTCCCGGACAACTTTTTAATAGACAGCGCCATACTCGCAAATCTTTTGACAAAACTCTTGTAGAATCCTGCCAACCAAAGAAAACTTTTGAACTCGGTGGCTTTACTCGGTCTAGGCCAACCCTTGATAGCCTCTATCTCCGCCGGATTCACCGACACACCCTCTGCAGATACAAAATGACCGAGAAATCCCATCTCTTGCTGCCAGAAGCTACACTTACTCAGCTTGATGCACTTCATGCTCTTCAAGACTCCTCAAATACACCAGAATTATCATCAATGACGATGATCATAGAAGCATTCGTCAACTTAAACAACATCACTACAAACTCAAAGTGACTGCATCGTGTCCTGAACGTTGTCTTACGAACATCAACCTCATCAATCGGATTCTGATGGTATCCCGACGCAAAGTCTGTCTTGGAGAATCAAGTAGCACCCCTCAACTGGTCCAACAACTCATCAGTATTCCGGAGAGTGTATATGTTCTTCACAGTGACTTGGTTAAGTCCCCGCTAATCAATACATAACCGGAAACTCCCATCCTTCTTCTCCACAAACAACACCAGTGCTCCCCACGGTGAAGTACTCGGACGAATCAAACCCTTACTCTACAAATCCTTTACATGCTTCTTCAGCTCTGCCAACTTTGTTGGAACCATCCTGTAAGTTGCCTTAAATATAGGCGATGTCCCGGGTTCTAGCTCAATCGTGAAAGGATCAGATCGAGATGGCGGTAATCCCTTCAACGACCGAACGACATCCTCGAAAGCCCAAACAGCCCTATATCCCTTACTACAACTGCACAAACGGACTCCAGCATCACAATTACCACCAGATAAGCCTCGTAACCCCGCTCTATCATCTGCCCTGCCTGAACAGCAAAATCACGAGACTCCCGGAAGTAGGTCTCACTTCTTAAAACACCAACCTCCCTCCCTCGCGCTCTAACACAGCTCGGCCGCGATAACATTCCAAATGGACTCTGTAATGCACCAGCTAATCTATCCCCAAAAGACATCATACAACACCACCGGACTAATCACAACGACATCACAAGCCAAAGAATTAAGAAAATTGTAATAATCATTTGGACACCAAACGAAAATACAAAATCCAAAAACATAATAGCCAAAGCTAAAAATCTGAAAATCAAAAACAAAGAGATACACAGCTCAATCCTCGATCTGCTCTCTCATATCCTCCTTTATTGCTGCAGCTGCGACCACTAACTCCAAATTCGAGGCAAACCTGGACACTCTGCACGACGTCCTCAACTCCAGTTTAAGTCCCTCCTAGAATTTCTTCATCTGAGCCTGCTCCTCGTCCATACCTTTACCTACATAGACCACGAGCCTACCAAACTCCGCACCGTACTCGTGCACCGACCGGTCTCCCTGAACCAGCTCAAAGAACTGCGCCTCCAACCGATCCACTTTCTCCTGAGGAAAATACTCGAC